>APFE031449650.1:3704-60675 GCA_000404065.3 Pinus taeda | reverse complement strand
TTTTTTTTTTTTTTTTTGTAATTTGTAGTTTAGGACATTGGCTAGTGTTATTGGGCAGAAATGTGTTTTTTTTAACTGATGCAAGAAATTTTGATTGATCATAAAAATGGGTACAACATATTTACATTTATAAGCGAGCTGTCATATCCAACAGATTTACAAACACAGTACAACCAATTGAGACTCAGAAGAACAACAGTAAAAACCATAATAACCAGACCAATATCCCAAAGCAATACTGCTTTCAGCCTCAAAGACTGTAAATACAACTTCGCCTTCAGAGCAAACTATGAAGGAGAGCAAAACCGATTTAAAAAAGATGAACAATTTACAACACAAGTCTTCAGCAGACCCAAAAACACAGCTTACCAACCAGCTTACCATATTGGGCAGAAATGTTATTCCTGTAATTAATGCTATATACTACTCTATAGATTTCCTTGGGCAGAAACAGAGACATTCAAAGTTGTATCCTTTTCAGGGAAATAAGCAGTCTCAATTTCAAATCAAATCTACCTGTTATTCCACAACATGCTATTGATTTTTCCAACTTTAACACGGGAAGAGGAAGATATTATTTTATTAAGTATTTTGAATTTTTACAACTCACAGGGTATTTCAACAGTGTCATGAAGATATCCTCATATAGATTAATGAGAAAGATGACATAGCTACCCTATTGAGTGAGTGGGCAGGAATCTTTATTGAGTGAGTAGGGAGGAATGTTTTTTCTTTTTATTGTGAATGAATTGTCAAATATACATCAAGAAATGATGAGATGGGACATTTAATAGATTTATGCCAAAGTAGTTCATCAGTATTATAAGTTTGATGATATTTATTGTGAATGAATTGTAAAATATATATCAAGAAATGATGAGATTGTACATTTAATAGATTTATGCCAAAGTAGTTGATCAGTATTATAAGTTTGATGATATTGATGAGAACTTCATTTGTCATTTTTATGGTATTAATTTTAGTATTCTTTTAATTATTTAATAAACTTAGACACAATGTGATATCCCAACAAAATTATTGGATTCCAAAAATTCCTGCTACAGACAAGCAGTTCAATATCATTCATTATACTCACAAGTGTATTGAGAGTGTATTAAGGTTTAAGGAAAAGGGGACACTCTAACTCATTTGGCCTCAAAACAAATATCCACAAAATCCTCTGTCAAGAAAATTGATAACAATTTCCTAAACTATTTCACCTTTACCAAATTGAATTTGATTACTAGCTTAATTTAACTAAACTGCAGAGATTTCAAATTCTTCAACTCCATTTAAGTAAACTGCAGAAGTTTCAAATTCTTCAACTCCATTTCACTGATTTTGGTTACTATGGTTTATGCTAGTTCTATCTTAATACAAATACAGCAGAGATTTCAAATTCTTTAACTCCATTTCACTGATTTTGGTTACTATGGTTAAGGCTAGTTTTGTCTTGATACAAATATTTTATGATTTTTGGGTCTTGAGTGAATAAGTGCTTTTTTTGTCATTTAAATATAATTCATTTTCAGTTATCTTTATGTGAATTACCCATTTTTGGATACTAAGAATATGAGCAAAGTCAAGTCAATGTTTTGAATCAGATTTTAAAAATATTCCAAAATATACCATTTAGTTCTCACTCTCCATATGATTTAGGGAGGAAAATCATGTTTCCTTTTTATTCCTACTTGAGCTCCCAAGCACGCCGATGGTATTCTGTACTAGTCTGTAATACACAACTATTAGGCGTTCACAGCTCAGCGTCCTCTGGTTTGTTCTAATATTTATTTTCTTCATAGCCGAGTTAGAATTACTGGTGCCATTTTTCTATTTGTCATAATGACAAAATTAGAAGTGCTGAAGGGACTTTACATAACATAATAAGCCGGATCCCTCTTATTGTTTCGAGGCAGCCTGGATAGCAGATGATGATATATTCCATGATGGGTTCGGTCGTTGTGCTTTCCGGGAATTTTTTCCGAAACCAAATCATACTGGAGATCTGCTAGTTTTTACATTAGAGATCTGAGAAGTAGAGATTATTTGTGAAAAAAGGGGCAATTACGTGACCCTATTACAGATATGTTAATAATTAGAATATAAAACCAGATGTTAATACTCAAAATATAAAATCAGATTATTTTATTTATTATTTATTGATGTATTTTCTTTGATTGAAATGATATGATTTCGTTTATTGATTTTTGGCTCTTATATACTTGAACAAGACTCAAAATAGTTGAATATAAAATAAAAATAGCCAATAAAAATTTTTAAATTTAAAAAGTTTCTATATAGAAAGATTATATAATGGTTCAGATTTATGATTGTTTTTGAAAAAATAAAATGAGTTAAAGAAATTTAAGAATTAGACTTTCAAGTCATGATTTAGGTTATAAAATAATTTATCTCACTCCTATGTATATAATTCTTTTACACGACATAAATTATACTTTTAAGGTTATTACAGTAGAAATGAAAGTTTTATTAATAATTTTCTATGTTTAAAAATTATAGAATAGACAAAAATATATGTGTTGGGTTATATATTTATTATTTATTTTATAAGATGATAATAATGATAACAATTTACTTTTTGTGTATGTGTTGGAAATAATATTGAGAGGGGGTGAATTAGTATTAGCAAATCAATAATTTTTTTCATTTTCATACTTAGCTTCATATACACTATTTTAGTTATGGGACCCTGTATGTACATGCAACTGTGTCTAATGCAACTAGTGTATATCCAGTAAACTTATGATTCAGTTAATTCATTAAATGTTGATATTTAATCAGTGCATCAGAAGTTCATTAATCATATGAATAGTAAACAGGTGCAGTAAAATAGAACAGATCATCGCACATAAGAATGACACATAAACACCATGATATAAGGTGGAAACCCAATGTGGGTGAAAACCACCTGCTGCAATTCATCTATATCTTTTTTTAATAAGAAAATTCTTTTTACAATATTTCTGTACTGGTGCAGTCTTATACCGGTACGCAGGCTTTTACCTACAAAAGGCTACAACCTTCTCTCGTTCTCTAGCTTCTCTTGGAAGGGAGCTACAATCCTCTTAGCTCTTGTACTGGCTGATGTACTAGTACGTAGGTGCTAGCCTACAGAGGGCTACAACCTTCTTTCTTCTTTCAGGTACCATTTTTCATAAATTTTCAGAATGGATACTTTTGGAACACAACATCATAATCTAAAGGCCACATTTCATCCAATTTTCATACTGGACCCATCAATAACATTGAAGCACAAATCAATGACCACTTGCATCATCAATCTCTGAATCACCCAACACTGAATCACTGAAACCTTGTCAACAAAAACACAGTCACCAGAACACATCGCAGATCACAGAACTATGCAACAATATTCAGAGCCAACTGTATCATAAAAAATCATGCATTAGAGTGCATACGCTACTTGGAAGAGCCAAACCAGCGTGTATACACAACTTCACCAAAGTGAACCAGCGTATATGTCATCAAATAATTACTTATAACTTCGCTACACTTCCCGACTTCAAACATACCCAAATCATTACATACAAATGGATAATATATGTGTTAGAAACCAGATCTAGTCTATTAGATCACATAAAGATAAGTCATTATGATCCTGATCCATTATTAGATCTCATCCATCAATACTGAAGCTAATCCCAATCAACCAATCTGAATATGCAGAATATTGACACCAGTGAATAGTCACCAGAACTCAGAACTTCGCATCAACAACCAAAACCACCTGTAACTTCAAACATCATAGTTCATATGGTATACACTACTTAGATGTATCTAACCTGCATATATACGCGCTTTTATCAAAGTCAACTAGCATATACATCTGTTAATATTCATGCATAATTTGCAGCTATTCTAGACTTGAGTTATACCGAGATCATAATATTTATAGAATATTACATGTGTCAGTATACAGATCAAGAATAAGCATGATCAAACCATATAGAGATGATTCATTCCAAGCCCTAAGATCCTGATCCATCATTAGACCTTGTCCTCCATCAACCACTGAGATTCCTCCTTGGCTCAGATCAAGCAAAGCATCATAAACCCGTAACTTGCATGCTGGATCTCACCTTTCATTAGATATTCGAGACTTTCTGAGTGCCTTTGCCTAATGATCTTCTCCTCCTTTTATAGTCTTAGGCCTTACTCAATACCATGGTCCAAAACCACGTAGGACCAATACCTTGGGCCCAATACCTGGGGTCAATACCTCAGACCAAATACCATGGACCAAAACTTAGTTTTCCGACATGTATGCGCTTTCCTTCTGTGAAAGTGCGTGTATACAATATACGCGCCTTTGTATATAATGAACCTGCATGTACCTTTGTTTCTTCATTATGTGAGTCTAAACTGTGATTTTTCATCTGAGAGAGTTGCCTTTTAAACTGATTCCTTGAAGCTGCTCTATCATGCATTCTATCACATCTGATATCTCTTCTGTAGATTCATCTAGTTACCATGTATAAGTGAGTTGTTATGATACAAGTGGGTTGCCATCAAGTACAACACATTCATCATAATGCCAACAATCTGCCCCTTTGGACTTGATGGCAACAACAACACCAAGTCATTGTTCCCCTTTGACATCAAGGGCAAAGGACCAAGATCTTCTCACCTTAAGAGCAGAAGACTTTCATATCTGAATAGCTAAATATTAATAATGCTCCCACTAGGCACATGTTGAAATCTTTGATTGAACTCCCCCTTTGTTCATGCTGAGATGTAACGTATCATCCATACTCCCCCTGAGCACATGCTGAGTCTGCAAATATTTCCAAGAAAATAACATGATTCTATAACTCAACTATCCTATCACCAATGAGTCATACATACATTCATTCTCCCAACCAAGTGGGGATAAACTTCACTCGTCCACCAAAACAAGTGGGGATATACCAGATACCAATTGTTTTATACATGACTGAAATATTACGTCATCCTTCCCATGTGAAGTGGGGGTATGAATTACATCATATGACCAAAAGGGATTCATCAAGCGATTATAATAGACAGAGAAAAACTATTACATCATGGGTCTTGATATGACCTTTACATTGAATGATATACATGACATTTATAACAGAGACCAGATATCTAAACAAGACCATGATAGTCATCAACAACTATCATACACAGTGTATGATCTGCTCCATAAGCATCTGTCAACAACATCCAAACCAACAACTTGTATATGTCCATTAGTGTAGATAACATCAACCTGTGACAAGGTATGTTTGCATATAGATATCAATTCATCCTCTTGATTTTGAGCATTATCATAACCTTCCATGAATCAATTCTGCATATGTCATACAAAATCATTCACATTATATCATATGTGAAAAACACCATAGTCATCACATCATCATCAAGATCTGCATGATCTTTTATACCATCCATGCATCATCACTCGGGAACATCCACATCTGATAAGCATCAATCAACATATGTTAGTATCAACCTATGATTATATAGGTAAGAACTCATCATCATCATGTCTTCAAATAGTTATGTCTTTATGTGACTTGCACTAACTCCATTATCTTGGCCAACCAACAATGCAACTTTGAGTAATCATCCATGTATCCAACATATTGTATATATCAGTATGTATCTAGCAAACCTTGAGCTCAAGATCGTTTGTCAAGACTTCTTGATATCATCAACAACAACAATCTTTAACCATGTGAGAGCCAAGAACTATAGGAATCATGCATCATAACTGTATTATATGATCTTTATGCATATGACGACAGTAGCATATGAGTGAATCATCATCAAGTAATGAAATTGTGTATTCAAGCTTTGTACTTCTCCTTATCCTTATGAAGATCACCATGTAAGCAACATATATGCATCATCAGAGAATCATCCACAAATCTGATCTAATCACCAACTATGTAACCCCATATGAGATTTTGTCATGGGCAACTCATAACCATATCATAGCAAGATGTATCATTTAGCCATATAAGCATCATCATCATTGATTAGGATCTAAAGACTTCTAAACATAATGCCAACAATGCTTTATTAGAAGCATAGCATGTTCTCCCCCTGAACCTATTTCGTCTATTCACTGTTAGGTCTAATGATGCATATATCAGCAAGAAGTATCAAGGCATCATCATCAATCAGATATACATCAAGTTAACTTGTGAGGATAAAAAACAACATCTTATGAGTATCGATACATTTCCACATTAACAGCAGATTGTAACCATCATCAAACAGAGTAAATAATTGACTGAACCATATCAGACCCTTTTTCCTGAGTCTGTCCCATTTCTTTTCCTCAAACTAACATATACGCGACTGTGCAGTGTTTAACTTGCGTATATACACGACTTCTCTTCATGAAACTTGCGTATGAGATTTAGAACACTGGAGTTTCACACTTTCAGCTCCCTCTGAGTCTGTCATGTCTGTACATTGTGTTGTGCCACATCTTTCTGACTGTACTTCCTTCTTCTTCCATATCTTCAAGTGTGATGATGTTTTCTCCTTTTGGTATGGTGCCCATACTTTGTTCCTGCATTCCTTTGTTATATATCCAAGCTTGTTACATGCATAACATCTAATATGTTTCATATTCCTTCTATATCAGTCAATGACTTTGTGACCAAACATATTGCAAGAAAAACAATATCCCTTAAAGTACCTGGAATGTGATGATATTTTTGTGTGATGGTCTTGAACCATTCTTCTTATACATCTAGCTGCAACATGTCCAAAATTATGACATTCATAACATTCAACAGTATTCAATTGAGGAAATGATTGACTATCACTTCCATAGTTAGGAGTAAAATATTTTCTTTGAAGAATTTCTTTCCTTGGTTGTTGATATGATTGACCGCTCATCTCCTTGTTGAGCATTTTAGATTTTGCATTAGAGTCGCTTGTCTTACTTTCTGAACTAGATTCACCTTCAACAGATTCATGAAAATCAAGACCTGTTTTGATAGTAGGAGACCTTTGACTACTAAGAATATCATCCAAGATCTTAGTACTATCTTGGAATCGTAAGAGCTTATCCTTTTCTTCTAATTTATCAATTAGAGTATTTACCTCAACCTGATGTTGCTCTTCCTTTTCAAGATACTGCTTCTTCATGATTCCTTCAGATTTTCTTCCTTCTTCCAACTGATGTCTTAATTCAAGAACTTCGTTTTCTTGTTTTTTCAGGAGCTTGGAGTAGTTATTTAATTTTCTTATTTGATTCTTCAAGATCTTCTTTTAGTGAGAGGATCTTAGCTTCAAGACTTTCATAGTAACTGGATCTATCTCTGAGTTTCTTGACTATTGTGCTCCTTTCATTTACTTCATTTCTTAATGATGTCACTTCATCCTGTAGCTTTTGAAATTAATCTTCCTTTTCCTTGAATTGCTTCCTTACCTTGTTTAGATCCTCTAGTTGAGCTTTTAGTTTGGTAGCTTCTTCTTTGGAGGCACATTCCCTTTTGTCCAATAGATTTTGTTGATCGCTAATTTTGTCCGTAAGCCTTTTAAATTCTGCCTCTATTTGATATATTTCATCGTCACCCATAAGAGCAAGTTCAGTTGTTTCGCTATCACTTTCATCATCTTCAAATGGATGGAGAAATGTATCACTGGAGGAAACAAACTCATACCTGATAGTTCTTTTGCTTGTTCATCTTCATTATGAGGTGATTTTGAATCACATATTCCCTAATCGATTCTCCCACTATCATAGTTCCTTTGAGATGTCTTCTTCTTCTAAGGCACTTTCTTCTTTAGCTTCTTTCCCATTGTTCTATGGATCTCCTTCAAGCGATCAAGATTTTACCAAAGGACTTGCTCTGATACCAATTTTTGGAAATAATCCTGAGAAGGGGGGGGGGTGTGAATCAATATTAGCAAATCAATAACTTTTTCATTTCCATACTTAGATTCATAAACGCTACTTCAGTTAAGGGAACCGGCGTGTACACACAACTGTGTCTAATGCAACTAGCATATATCCTGTAAACATATGATTCAGTTAATCCATTAAATGTTGATCTTTAATTAGTGCATTAGAACTTCATTAACCATATGAAAAGTAAACAGGTGCAGTAAAACAGAACAGATCATCACACATAAGAAGCACACATCAACACCATGATGTAAGGTGGAAACCCAATGTGGGTGAAAACGACCTGTTGCAATTCATCTCTATCCTCTTTTAATAAGAAACTTCTTTTTACAATATTTCTGTACTGGTGCAGTCTTATATCGGTACATAGGCTTCTACCTACAGAAGGCTACAACCTTCTCTCTTTCTCCAGTGTCTCCTATAAGGGAGCTACAGCCCCCTTAGCTCTTGTACTAGCTGATGTACTAGTACGTAGGTGTTGGCCTACAGAAGGCTACAACCTTCTTTCTTCTTCCAGGTACCACGTTTCATAAATTTTCAGACTAGATACTCTTGGAACATAACATCATAATCTGAAGGCCACGCTTCATCCAATTTTCATACTAGACCCATCAATAACATTGAAGCACAAATTCAATCACCACTTGCATCATCAATCTCTGAATCACCCAACACTGAATCACTGAAAACCTGTCAACAAAAACACAGTCACTAGAACATAGAGTAGATCACAGAACTCTGCAACAATATTCAGAGCCAACTATATCATCAAAAATCATGCATCAGAGTACATACACTACTTGGAAAGATTCGAACCAGCGTGTATGTGCAACTTCACCAAAGCAAACCAACGTATATGTCATCAAATACTTACTTATAACTTCGCTGCACTTCCCTACTTCAGACATACCCAGATCATTACATACAAAAGGATAATACGTGTGTTAGCAACCAGATTCTAGTCTATTAGATCACATAAAGATAATTCATTATGATCCTGATCCATTATTAGATCTCATCCATCAATACTAAAGCTAATCACAATCAACCAATCTGAATATGCAGAATACTAACACCAGTAAGCAGTCACCAGAACTCAGAACTTTGCATCAACAACCAGAACCACCTGTAACTTCAAACATCATAGTTCATATGGTATACACTACTTAGATGTATCTAACCTACGTATATACGCGCTTTTATCAAAGTCAACCAGCGTATACATCTGTAAATATTCATTCATAATTTGCAGCTATTCCAGATTTGAGTTATACCAAGATCATAATATTTACAGAACATTACATGTGTCAGTATACAGATCAAGAATAAGCATGATCAAATCATATAGAGATGATTCATTCCAAGCCCTACGATCCCGATCCATCATTAGACCTTGCCTCCATCAACCGTTGAAATTCCTCCTTGGCTCAGATCAAGCAAAGCATCACAAACCCATAACCTGTATACTAGATCTCACCCTTCATTAGATATTTGAGAATTTTTGAGTGCCTTTGCCTAATGATATTCTTCTCCTTTTATAGTCTTAGGCCTTACTCAATACCATGGTCCAAAACCACGTAGGTCCAATACCTTGGACCCAATACCTAGCTTCAATACCTCAGACCAAATACCATGGACCAATACCAAAATACCATCGTCCAAATACCACAGACCAAAACTTAGTTTTTCGACATGTACGCGCCTTTCCTTCTGTGAAAGTGTGTGTATATGATATACGCGCCTTTGTATATAGTGAACTTGAGTGTACCTTTATTTCTTCATTCTGTGAGTGTAAACTGTGATCTTTCATATGAGAGAGTTGCCTTCTAAACTAAATCCTTGAAGCTGCCCTGTCATGCATTTTGTCACATATGATATCTCTTCTGTAGATTCATCTAGTTACCATGTGTAAGTGAGTTGTTATGATACAAGTGGGTTGCCATCAAGTACAACACATTCATCATAATGCCAACAGTATGGGATAATGACAATTTATAAGGAGATTGCGATTTAATTTTAAGATTATAAGTGATAATTTTTTTTTAGATTTATCATATCTCTCTCCATGAATTTTGAATGAAGTAACTTTAAACTTCATACTCATAAAAAATAACGTGAGATATGAGAGTGTCAAAGAGGGTTTTCTTCTTACCCAAAGCTAAAGGTCTAATTTATCATTGTTTTCAACTCCATAATAAACTTTATAACGTGAGATATGATAGTGTCAAAGAGGGTTTTCTTCTTACCCAAATCTAAAGGTCTAATTTATCATTGTTTTCAACTCCATAATAAACTTTACTTTTATCTTTTTCTCAAAACTAAAGTTCTATTTGAGCTTGTAATGAAGATCAATTTTGAGATATTTGCATGAAATCACTTTAAATGCTATTGTCATCATGAAATTAGTAGAATTTGATTATTATAACATTTATTTTATCAATGTTAATAATTGTACCCATAATAGAAGAAAAATCCCAAACAATCATTAGGTGGTTTTCCACATCATAGGGGCTCCTTGTTGTAGGAGCAATATCATTAGCATAAAAAAGAAGAATGATGATTATTCCAGCATAAGATATACTGGCATTTTTCTTCATCCAAAAAATCCTCTAACTTATCGATCTAAATGCCAAAAAGGATAGAGGATAAAGGACAATCTTTCTTAATTCCCATTTTACAATTAGTCTATTCTTTTTCTGCAATCCATGAAATTAGACCCTACTAATTTGACATGGAACAACTCTACCTCTAAATCTCAAACCATGGTTTAAGGTTATATCTATCTATCTATCTATCTATCTATCTATCTATATATATATATATATAATATATATAACATGGATTATAGGAAAAATTCCTTTTGTAGGGAAAAAAATATATGCATATGATATTCTTAGACTATGAATTTGGCCCCTAATTTATTCCATAAAAGAGCATTCCATCAGTATGCCCTATAACATAATCAATGATACTTTATATGAATTTTGAGCTTTGTTGATTACATTTTACGTGGAGAATGGCCAACATTGAAAGAAAATCTTGTTGGGAACAAGAATTGCTCTCCTAATTTTTATAGAGGTAATACTCCTTTTTCAATATGTGGAAGATAATTCTATATGTATTATTATGAATTCAATAGGTGAGTGCTATATAGCAAACCCGAGAGAATCTTCCAACAAGGCTCTCATATAGAAAATTTTCTTTTCATGCACATTAAGAATATATATAAATAAATATGAATGTAAAGACATTTTATCTATTAGATTTTCTTTCAACAAATACTGTTCTTTCCTTTTAAAATAATGTGAATCTAAAGTCATCTATGAGTTTGCAAGGTGAATGAAAAATAAAAAAAGGACAATTCATCAAATAAATTTTAAATTTTGTTGTGTTAATATCAAACAACTTGTAAAGAATCGTGTGCATGAGAATCCATTGATACATAACCAAATTAATTCACAAATTCACAAATGCAAGATTATACTTGACTAATTCTTTGTGGGGAAAATTAATAAAATGTGGACTTGACAAGTTTAACAATGGTCAAGACTATTAGATAAACTATATTAAAACACATTGTCTTTTTACAAGCTAGGGATTTTATTTTTCTAGAGGTGAATTGTCATGAAAGTTCTCACTAGAATGGAGAAAACATAATTAGATCTAGATTAATCTAATTGCTTAGCATACATAGAAACATAATTAAACCAATTTTAATCTAATTGCTTAGCATACATAGAAAAACCTACTGGAATGAAATATGAAAAAAAAAAGATGAAAAAGAAAATCAAGATAATTAATTCAAAAGATTCTTTGAAAGGAAAAAATTACCTTCAACAAAAATCCCAGTAGAGAAAAACTATAGCATTAAAATCCTAGGAGCCAAAATAAAAATCACTTTCAAAGTTTCTTGGCATCTTCTTTATAGTGTTCTCTTTATCTTCTTGGAGCTTCTTTATGGTTAGGATTTTTTCCTTTTTACTAGAGAAAGGATGTTGTTTCAAACGAAAAACATTTAAAGATTTCTGCAAGTCATCCAACACTTGTAGATGGATACCTTTTCCCTGGAAAAGATTCTCATTATGTTCGCTTTGCACAAAAGTATTTTTTAAATGACAGGGCACCTATTGAAATTTTGATGCTTCATTTTAGTTTCTACTACGGTAGATGTTTATTTTTATACTTTCATGACAATGGATAGATGGTTGTTTCAAGTAGCATAAATTATGGACGTGAACAAATATTTTTGAACGTAAATTTATTTTAATATATATGTATATATTATGTTCTTAGTTTTAAATGATGATCCATCATTTAAATAACTTAACAGTGATGCAATGCATGTTATGGAATGTGCAAGAAGTTTATCATTTATAGTGATGTGGTTTGAAAATTGATATTATATGGAAAATGGGTCCTCCCTCCCTTTTAGTCATGTTTCCACCCCTCCCATTTTATCTTTTGTACTTCATGATTTTCTTTTTTATTGTTTGAAAGCTAAGCGGATAGCTCTGAAGAGAAAAACTATTTTCCATATGTGATTTTAGACAAAGTTAAAAGGATGTAGCAGTTTTGTAAATCTCTCACGAGAAGCTCGCTATAAATTGCATCTTTAAGAAGGGGATAGGGGCAACATTTTTTCACAAAAGAGTACGGTATGATCTAGTTTAGACATTTTTAGTTTTTATAGTTTGTTAAAGTTGATTAAATCTCTTGAGTCTTATGAAACTTGTGATACTATTTTTTCAAGTAAGAATGAAAGGAAGCTGGAATTCTTGTCTTGTTGGGAAGGTATATCATTAAATTTGGTCATTGAGGAGTTTTTTTTTGTGTTTTTGTTTATATATCATTTTTTATCATTGATATTATTCCAATAGTTATATCAATGTCCAAAATGTTTAGTTCGAGCAGCAAGTCGTAGGTTATATTTTTTTGTTTCTAGTTATTTGGATTTGACTCCCATAGTCATAAACTTTGTCATTTCTAATGAATTACTTGATCACATATTATTGTAATTTGTTTAGTTGAGACTCATTATATCTGAAACATTTTTGTGAATAAATTCAATGAAGAATCTTTATCTTATTTACTTACATTGTCTATTTTTGCTTATATTTATTTTCATTACTTCTTATTTTATTTTCTATTATTTTTTATGTATTATCATTCGTTCTTTAATTTTTATTATAGATATATGTTGTAATTCCATTGTATATTTTGATTTTACAATTCATTGAATGCTATATTGTGAATATTTATAACTCTTTTAATGATGCTAGCAATAATGTTTAGTATAGTTAAATATGTTATGCTTTAATTTCTGATAACCATTACTTCAGATTTCTTTTATTTTGTCCAATTAACAAGGCTATAAAATCTAATGCTATGCTCCCATCTTTCTTGGTCTACCCCACCAAGAATTCAAAGGATGTTGACGAATAACTTGTACTATTTCTAAACCAAAACACCTATTAGACAGATTTTGAGGTTTGGCATGACTAAAATTTGGTGTTCAACAAAAACATGGTGTTTTGATATAAATTTGGAATTCGGCCCAAACTTGGTGTTTAGGCCAAGAAAGGTTGTGTATGAGTTTGGCATGGGGGTTTCATTGGGGGAGCAATACCATACCACATGTGTTCATATTGAAGGATATATATTGAGGAAAAAATGACATAATGTATTGAGTGTATAATAGGAGTAAAGTGTTTTTATATTGGCAGGTATAAAAATGGAGCTCAAAGTTAATGGAAAAATATAAAGGGGTATAAAAAAATGTTAATGAAAAAATAGATACCTACAACATATAGTGAAAGTAGGGCTTTTTTAAATTGCGAAGGTGTATTGGGTTTATATTGGTAGGGGTTAAATAGTTGATTTTTAGAGGTATTTTCTGATATGTATTCAAAGTAAGGAAATTGTGTAGTATGCCACGAACACACAAGCTATGTCAGAGGTTCTTTGAGGGAAGCCCTTGTGAAGTTTGGCATGGATTGCTTGGATGTGTTGAGCCAAGAAGGGTTTTTCTATGTAACTCATATTGTTCAAACTTATATGTATATGTTGTTCAAGTATTAGGAGAGAGAGTCGCCTGCCCCGTATTTTCCTATTGCATATCTCTGTATAATTGCAATTGTATATGTGGATATTATTATTATTGTGAAGAAAATTTAAATTAGTTATGGTCATATAAATTTCTCAAACAAAAATAAGGAAAAATTGGAGTAAGCATAGAGTTGAATGAGTCTTTGGGACGAAAGAACATTGGTGCCACAAACCTAGAGATCCATGGGGTGCCTTTAACCATGCAAGTTATCTATGGGCATGATAAGTGGTCTCAATGTTGAGTGATAGTGAATTTCTTTTCACCATTATCATGTATGTGATAGGTGATATCACAACTGAGATGAGATTCTATGAGATGGTATCAAAGCAAGGCCACCGTCATAATTATGATAGGTGGAATAACATAATAAGTATATCGAAAATAACTACAACCATGGGGAGGTATATTTAGGCTGAGATAATAAATAAGGTTTTGGGTTCTAATGAGGTGACAGGTGGAGTTATATTTAATAGGTATTATTTGGAGATTGTAGTATTGCCCTTTGCTGATACTCATTTTTGTCATTATAAGGCACTGGAACTTTGCTCATTTTGACTATATTCACCTTCATTTTTGCCTACTTTTACATGTTTTGACAACATTTTCCCAAAATAAAGCCAAAGAAAACTACCAAGAGGTAATTTTCTTGTTTTTTTTTAAATTTTAATTTATTGGAAAATAAAAAATTTGAATTTTCTTTTTATCAACATCTACAGGAGTAAAATTAATATGGTAAATCACCATTAGTTGAAGTATTTGTAGTCATTTTTGGCCACAATACCCCTTTGATCAACAAAAACCAAAATTGAAATGCCTAGTCAACGTGTCGATCAATATGGTGGCAACAAAAGAATCACGCATCTGCCAAATGAAATTCATAGCTCTTCTAGAATGTGCGTTTGGCCATGCAATCATTTGTTCTAGGGATCAAATTTGTTATAATTAGATTCCAAAGAAAGGATATGATCATTCCATGGAGGAATAATAACTTAGTTGCATTTTAATTTGTATAAATAGTTAGAATGAGTAGAAACTAGGGGATTTGATTCCTTTCTATCAAGAAATTTTAACTACGTGTTGTACCAGTATTTATGGTAGCTTTGAGTTTCGCTATGTGTGCAAGCCAAAGTTTAGAGGACCCCCAAAATGTGCCATGTGCACTCATTTCTTATGTGTACATATCTTTAAATTCACATTGCATTATTTCTTAGTACATAGTCCTTTTTATTTATTTATTTTTTGTTATATGTGTATATTAGTGCCTATGATCCAGGTGGATGTTGGTGACCACCTACCTATTCCACTTGGACCCCCACCACTGCCTCTTTCTATTTTTCAGTTACCTTAATTGTCACACAATTTACTATTTTTGGCAATTTTTCAGGTCTTGAACTTCCGGAGCCGTTTTGAGGCTGTAAGCGACGTTTGTTTTTGGAAAACAAGAGCCAACAGGGGTCGTTGACTAGTAAAAAGTTGTAGTCATTAGATAGATCTTTCTCACAAGGTATTGTGCGCATCAAACAGAGATCATATGCCAAAGTTACGACCCCGGGAAGTTGATGTACCAATTTACCCAAAAGGGGCCCATAGTTTTGGCGCTTCATCTCCTAGGGTTAGGTTTTTGGATGTTTAGGGTTTTCCATTGTTTTTCAATAGTAAATAGGCCTCTGGGCCTCATTACAACATAGTTCAAAGCCATGTAGTTGCCACATCTCTTCTCATAGATAAGCTACCATCACTCGTGCTAGTTTATTTCCACTTTGTATGTAAGCATATTTCAGTTCTTTGATATTAATGAAATTTTTGGGCGAGGGATCTCCCAAGGGAAGTTTTGGGGCTTAAAGCCCAAATTTTGGTCAATTTTGTAATTCCGATGTAAAGACTCCGCAATTTGTGGGCGTAGAGCCATAGTTTGTTAAAGAGTCATAGGGTTGTCCACCCTAATTTTGTTAATGTAATGTCAGATGTAGAGATCTACCCATGGTCCATAGACCATGGGGTTGTATAAATAAAGGGAAGCTCTAGGTAGATAAGGCATTGATAGTCGAAGAGGCAAGGATGAAGGATTGAGTCATATCTATGGAGTAAAGTCTAGTTTTGGATTGTAGAGTAGGAGAAGGCTCTACAACTGAGTGCGCAGAGGCCTAGTAGTCTGCAGCTGAGTGCGTGGACCCCTGCAGCTGAGTGCGCAGGGCGAGTCGAGTCTATAATAGTTGGAAGTATTAATAAAGAGGAGTTTCATATCATTTCTTCGTATTTATATCCTTTTTTATGCATCTGTTATATTGGGTATGAATTTCACTTCTAATGCTTATATGATGTGCGAATGTATATAATTGTGTTGATTAAGTAAACACAAGATAAAATATCCGTTTATGTGAAGTTAACTAAGATTTGTTAAGAAGATAAGTAAGACACTTAGTGTAGTTCGGGAAATAGCGAAGATCGCTGCCCTAGTAGCTCGAAAGGACTTCAGCCCCTGGTTAGGGCTGCGCGAAAGACGATTGTGACACTTCGTGAGGATACTAAAGGTTAGAACAGAGCGTGAAGAGACCTGCGCAAATTCAAGTCTATTCGGACTAGACCGACATCACAGACATATCAAGGGTGCGGAAAATTGGTTCCAGTATCCCCCCATACTACTTCAGGTGAGACTTCAGTTCGTGCTCCGCGGGTTGATGCTGAAAGGGGTAGTAGTGTAGGGATTTGTTTGGCTAAATAACTCCGAACCTAGGTTAGGCCCCATAAGCCAACAAATGGTTCCGTTGCTGGGACCGAAATCTGCATAGAGATGTCTGATGTCGTATCATTGGAATCCAACTAAGAAAGAAATTAAAGGGTGGTTGGACAAAAGAATTCACAAGTTCACGGCGCAGGAGAAGAAAAACCCGCGAGTGTAAAAAGAAGAGTGGTTAGAAAGATACTTGTATACGGAGATCCATGAGATCTTCTTCGCGGCCTAATGAGCTATACAAGTGGATCGCGAAGCTAGCAGATATCCAAGGAAGGTGGAAACTTGACGATCCTATTATGTGGACCCCAGAGTTAGTGTGAAGGTTAGAAGCATCGGAGGATAAGATCGCGCGCTCCGTCAACCATTGGCTCAATCGGATTATAGGAGGATTTATTACTAAGTTTGCAGTTGACACCTTAGTCAGCTATAGTGAGGCGGAGCGATGTTTTCTCAAAGGACCGTGAGGTAAGTACGTAAAGTCTTTGAATACTTGGATTAAAATGTTATTGTGTGAAAAGAGGGTTATGCAGTTACCTTGATGTTTAGGGCTGCATGAAGTGGAAAAGCTTACAGGAACAAAGGAAATAAGGGACCAAAAAATAGCCCCTTGATTTCACCTCCACGAGGGGACGAGGAAGAGCTCACAAAGGTTTCACCGTGAAGTGCTATCCATCTAATAAGGTAAAGAATTCCGCGAATACCACCTTCGCCCACACCACCACCACCTTCACTACCATCACCTCCATCTTCACCCATACCGACTCCACCACCGCAACGATTCAATATGGAAAACACAGTAAAGTTTCCTATGTTCAAAGGTTTGGGGAATGAGGATCCAAACCAATTCTGGTTCATTGTAAGGGTTGTATGGGAAGCACAAGGAGTTACAGATAACCATATAAAGAAAGCGACATTGATTAGTGCCCTGCAAGACCCCGCACTGACCTGGTATATTAAGTACTCCAATGATAATCCAAATGCGAGAGTGGTGATATCCAAACCGCGCTAAATAAAGAATTCAACAAGCCGAAGTTTGAAGTGCAGTCGATCATTAGATTCAAAGAGATCATGATGCCACTAGGTGAGACTCCTTGGGAGCTGGATCAGAAGCTGAAATATATGATTCACGAAGCAAATATGAATCTGACAGATGGACAACATCGCGAGTGGTTTGTAGCTTCACTACTACCACATTTAAGGAGAGTGCTATCGCAGCAGAAGATAATGACTCAGGCAAAGGCCTTAGAGATTGCTATGAGGCTACATGAGACTCCTACATGATCCTAACCTAAGGGTTCAACAGATCCACGCGCAGCTGAAGAATTGTTTCCTTGAGATGCAAATTCTGAAACAAGACAGGACGGTTCGACCAGAAGTGCGTGAAGATGTATGGTGTGTGAAATGCAAGGGTCAGGGTCATGACAATAACCACTGTCTGGTTTTCACAAATTACCTCACAGGAGGAGGACCGATGCCTTTAAGGCCAGAAGCGCAAGTAGGACCTAGCGCGAAACCTGCTTTGTAGTGCATGATCTGTCAAATAGCAGGAAAACATGCCATAGACAATTGTCACTTGTTACAGAAGTATACACAAAATTCACAACAGTTGTTCTGCAACTTTAATAGGTCGGTGGGACATGACGAGCACACTTGCAGAAGTTATAAGTTGATGATGGATAGAGCTCCTACCTACAGAGTTTAGGTAGAAAATCAGCCCCTTGACCAAAATGTAGGAATGGCATGAATAGGATTTCAGGGGCGCAGATGAGGCCGAGGCAGAGGAGGACCTGGAAGAGGTCACAGACAGTTGATTTGCTACAATTATGGAGGGATAGGACATTATGCCTGTGATTTCACGAATCCAACGCGCCCGTCGTGTTTGTATTACACGTTGTTTGATCATGAGACATAAGATTATTCTACGCTGATAGCTAGGATACGTGACAAAGGAGCGCTACCACCTTCCCTGACTCAGAACCTACAAATGATGAGGTCTGAGATGCTCGAGAAAGACCTGAATGTAAACATTGTGCTCCGAAGTGGAATCGCGACAGGAGATGACAAAGGAAAACAACCAGAATATAGTACTTGGGTTCGCAAAGCTCCAGTAAAAGAAGCTGATTTTGATTTGGAGCACACTCCAGAAACCTTCCTGGAAGCTAAGTAGAGCTTCGTTGATGCCTCCACTTCAGGAATCAAAGATAAATCAGAGCTGAAAATGGACCCATCTATGATCACAACATTCCTAGAAACATGTATGAAGTTATTGTGTGACAGTAAGGCCGTGAAAGGCTTATAGGAACTCATCAACAAATGCACTGGGACCACGCCTAGAGAACCACGTGTAGTCTGGAAGATTGGAAAGCATAAGACAAGGATGGGACAAGAAATGAGACTAACTACGTATATTAGAGAATATGAGATGGATCAAGTCATTTTGGATTTGGGATTGGATGTGAGTGTTCTACCAAAACAGACATGGGAGTGAATGGGAAGACCTGCGTTGTAGTGGTCTCCACTTCAGCTAAGGATGGTGAACCAACATAGAATAATACGCATGGGGCGATTGCAGGAAATAACTGTGGATATTGAGGGAGTGAGTGCACTCGCAGATTTAGAAGTGATAGATATTGTTGATGACAACAATCCCTACCCCGCGCTCTTAGGAATTGACTGGGCCACTGATGTGACTGGGGTAATCAATATGAAGAAGCACAAGATGATCTTTGAGAAAAAAATCACTGTGCGTAATTGTACCCTTGGACCCTGCTAAAGGATCGTGCTATACGGAACTGGTTTGCAAATATGAGAGTGATGATGATTTAGACTGCATCTATAAGATAACAGTGCGAGACCAAGACTGGGTAAACCCCACCGCGGATGGGCAGATTTAATGGGAGTGCGAGAGCTCCTGTACCTCGGATTCTGATGAAGATATCGAATGATGGCAGAATCAATTACATAAGGTAACTACATTGAATTGCAATATGATGACCAAGTCACTACGCTACGTGTCGATAGAAGTAAGAGATCTGCCTACTTATGATGGTCTAAATGAGATAGATACCTTCTTGGATGCATTTGAAAGGGAGGTGTTGGAAAAGCAATGCTTCCTGCCTTGGATTGGGTACTGCACGCTATGCCCGCGAGATGGTGGGGTATGCACAAAGGAAGCTTTGATGACTGGTGCGAATGTAGGATAATGATGCGCACATGATTTGGGAAGCCTAAGGTATGACTGATAGACAAGTATGATGGGCAGGATGATCTGCGCACGCATTTGGCCAAGTGGACGCAGGCCTATCGAGAAAAGCCACAACCTGAGAGGGTGCACTTATTCTGTCATACCCTAGATGTTATACCAATGAACTGGTATATAGAAACATAGCTCCACCATGGGATAGGTGAATGGGATATTATGCGCGAAGGGTTCGTGATGACCTTCAGTTTTGAGAATGGGTGGGACAGCATTGATGAAGCGCTACAAGAGGTAAAAGCAACCATCTTTAGGATACCACAGGAGCCGGTAGAATTGATTCAACTTTAATGGGCTACTTAGTTGAGTCGCACGCTGGAATGTTATAATGTAACTGCTGAAGAGGAGGATGAGGATCTGCAAAATATTAACATTCAAGAAATAGAAGTCCACGTGAGGTTCACAGACCATAGATTGAGAACCTTGATATAACCGCGCTGGTGAAAATTAAGCAGGTAAACATTAGTACGGAAGCAGAACCTAAAATCGTGAAGATCAGAGACTACTGGGACGATGTGACAGTTGATAAGGTTGCTGAATTACTCCGTGAATATCAGGATTTATTCCTGACCAAGTTTATGGATTTGAAAGGAATAATCGGAGATTTAGGAGTAATGAAGATCACATTAAAGTCCGACGTGAAGCCAGTTAAGCAGAGGCCTTATCGCTTAAATCCCAAATACAAGGAGAAGGTCCACGTAGAACTAAACAAAATGCTCGCAGCAGGCATCATTGAGCCTGTGGAAGAATCCGATTGGGTAAGACCAATGGTGGTACACGAGAAGAAGCAGAAGGATGAGATAAGGATATGTGTGGATCTCAGAAATTGAATGATGCTTGTGTGCATGCTCCATTCCCAACTCCATTCACAGATGAAGTGTTGGACAATTTAGGAGGTTAGGAAGCATATTCTTTCACTGATGGGTTCTCGGGGTACCACCAAATCAAAATCGCACCAGAGGATAGGAGCAAGACAACCTTTGCGACTGAGTGGGGTTGCTTTCAATATAATGTCATGCCGTTTGGATTGAAGAATGCCCATGCTATGTTTTCATGCGTGGTTGTTGTGGCATTCAGGGAATATATTCATAAGTTATTGGAGGTCTATTTTGATGACTGGACTATATTTGGGCTAGTTAGGTGGCATGTAGCAAACTTGCGCTTGATGTTGGATACCTGCCGAAGATACCAAATCACGCTCAACCTCAAGAAGTGTTTGTTCCTTGTTCCTTTTGGGAACCTATTGGGGCATGTGGTTTGTAAATAAGGGCTGATGGTAGACCCCACAAATATCCCGGTGATTTTGAACTTGGAAGCACCCAGATGTGTGAAACAATTATGCGCCACTCTGGGACATACAGGATATTACAGAAAGTTTATCAAAGGCTATGCCCGGGTCACCGCGCTGATGGAAAAATTGTTGAATAAGGATGTCACGTTCTGCTGGAACGATGACTATAAGAAAAGCCTGGATATATTGAAAGAAAAGATGTTTACTGCATTGATTCTAGTCTTCTCGAACTGGAAGAAAGAGGTCCATGTACATCTTGACACGTCGTGTATAGCTCTAGAGGCAGTACTGACACAGGATGGTGGAGAAGGCTTGGATCACCTTATCATGTTCGCAAGTCGTAGATTATCCAAAGCTGAGAAGAATTATTCGACCACTGAGTGCGAGGGACTAGCTATGGTATATGCGCTCTAGATGTATTGACACTACTTGTTAGGAGGCCACTTTAAGATGTATACAAATCACTCCGCGCTAAAGTACCTGGTCAATAAGCGTATGTTGGGGGGGCGCATTTGTAGATGGATTTTATTATTCCAAGAATATGATTTCGAAGTTGTTGTGAACACTGAATGACTGAACACGGGACCAGATCATCTATCACACATTGAGACTGGGGAGGAACCTACTAATTTGGAGGAAGGATTACCCAACGCAAAAATCTTTGTTGTGCACACAGTGGATGGAAATTTTGAAGATATAATTGACTTTCTAACAACTGGAACTGCATCAAAAGAATACTTTGTCCAGTAAAATAAGGAATTAGTGGTGTGCGCGATAGATTTCTCTATCATTGCTATGCATCTATACAAGATGGGGAATGATGAAATACTACAAAGGTATGTACCTGAATTGGAACAAAGGAACATCGTCGTGGACACTCATGGGGGCATTGTGGGAGGACATTATGCAGGAAGAGCAATCGCACATAAGATTCTCTGTGCCAGGTTGTGGTGGCCAACCCTTCATCAGGATTCAAAAGCATATTGTAAGGCATGCGATGTATATCAGCGGACAGGAAGGCCATCGAAGAGGGATGAAATTCCTTTGAATCCACAAATGACATCACAACCTTTCGAAAAGTGGGCAATAGATTTTTTAGGACCTATTAAACCTCAAGGAAAGATAGGCCCAAGGTATATTATCACTGCAACGACGTATCTGACTCGTTGGGCATAAGCGTAGCTGGTGAAGGATTACACGAGCATGAATACCATGAAGTTTTTATTTGAACACATACTGACGTGATTTGGATGTCCGAAGATCTTCATGATCAGTCACGGTACACACTTCCTGGACAAAACGATCAGTGCACTGATGGAAGAGCTTCGGGTGTATATCAGAAGAGCACACCATATCACCCACAAGATAATGGGACAGTAGAAGCATTCAACAAAGTACTGGAAAACATGCTGAACAAGGTATGAAATGTGCAATGAAGTGATTGGGATCTACGCATACCTGCAGAGTTATGGGCTTATTGGATGACATGCAAGAAACAGACGGGACAAACACCTTTGAGGCTTGTCTATGGAGTGGAAGCCATAATGCCTATCGAATACATCATGCCTAGTCTACCCATAGTAGCGCTCATAGGTATGACAAATTATGGAGCCCTGGAGGAGAGGCTCGTGCAACTGGAAGAGCTCAAAGGAACGATTTTTGGATGGATTCCCCCAGCAAGTCCAAAAGCAACACGAAAAGGCTTGGCACGATCAACATATTAAGCTACGCACACTCAAGGTAAATGATTTGGTGTTTTTGTATGATAGTAAGTTTGATAAATTCCCAGGGAAATTCAGAATGCATTGGTTAGGGCTGTATGCTATTAAGGAGATTACAGATTGAGGCGTGGTATAGTTGGTCAAATTAAATGGAGAGCCCTTCCCAGGAAAAGTGAATGGCAGTCATTTGAAGCCATACACAGGTGGCCTAGCCACCTGACTAGCCAATCAAAGCATAGTCTTAGCGCTCTGGGCAGCTGAAACGAGGCATGGGACTATAAACTACTTTGCCTGGGGATTGCGTGATGTCAAGACTGTGCGTAGTAGCGAAGTGTCACAGGGTTTGCGACAGTGTGAGGGTAGATGCGCTAGCATGGGGGACAGCCAGAAAGTGACCGTTAAAGTCACTATTCATGATGTGATGCTTGGTTTGAGGCCAAATGGAGTGGCTGACAAGAATTTAAGGTGAACTTTATGGGCTAGATTCTTGAAAATTTTCCACTAATCTAACATTAATGGACCGAATGTGGGGGGAATGGTCAAATTCAAATTCGAAAGGCGATATAAATTACAAAGGGTTGTCCAGCAAACAACACTTGGCAATTTGAGAACTGAGTTGTTGCGCGCTCAGATATTCATGAACCGAGACTCATTCGATCTTCTAAAAGCGAATTCGTTGCTTGAGTAATTGCTAGAGACATTGAGAGAACTATGGAATCGCACTATGGCAGCATCTGAAGAGGTCATGGATACTGGAACAATGACCGTCGAGGAAGTCGCGTAGGCAATTACGGAAGTAGAAGCCTTAGAGAGTGTTAGGATGGTCACTGAAATCCATAAATCACCGTGCATGCAGAGACCCAAGAAATACAAGCAGGCCATGGTACCGTTGTGCGTATCACCTAGAAATCTGTTGAGGACTAAGCTTACCATGGAAGAAAAGGGGAAGGCTATTGGAGGCCGATGAGGAAGAAGAGTTTGAAGAAATCCTGGTTGAGGAAGAGGATGTAGAAATGGAGGTCGAAACCCAGGGTGCAGACCCTCTCACTAGGCTACCTGCATATGCTCCTCCGCGGAATGGTAAAGCAAAGGTGCCCAAGGATATACATGAGAGAAAGAGCTCTCTGTAGACTCCACTACTCCCCGACGACATTATTTTTGAAGGAGTGCACTTGGGACGGATGCCCATTATGAAATTTGAAGATTGGGACCTCACAGACCATGAGAAGTTCCTGCATCTCACAACTGCATAGATAATGTGCTAGAAGAAAGACACGCCGGTTGGGATAATGGAGTTGGAGCTGCGCAAATGGCTGAGAGGTGTAGAGAAGGTAGGATTGCTAAACATGCTCTAGGTGCTACATTATCATTGTGCCCTAGTGACCATTTTTGTCATCAGGTAGCTGCTCTGCTTGATGCATGATGGGTGCTTGTGGCTAGAGGAGTCCATCCCCATCACAGACCATTTGATTCACAGGATTACACAGCTCCCCTGTGCAGGGGAGGACCCAACGAACATTTTAGAAGGAAAGAGTAATGATTTGGCCATTACGGAGGCCATGAGAAATAAATTTAGACTGGAGAAGAAGAAGCAAGGGTATGCCATTTCTAGCATCAACAACCCTACTATCAAGATTGCAACATAGATATTTGTAGGGAAGGTGACGCAGAAGTGCCGCGCGGATGTGGTTTCCACCCCAGTGGTTGCACTAGCAGGGCAATGCGCAGAAGAGGTCTAGTTCAACTGGGAAAACTATCTATGTGGAGAGTTCCTTGAGAACTGCCTTGAGGCACAAGAGCATGGTAAAACATTCCATTATGCATGGCTCTTGTTGTCAATAGTACTGGTGGCATGGGAGCTATGTGAAGATAGCCAGTTCCTGACGATCGCGCAAGACCTTCCAGAGGCAGTGAAGTACGCTTCACTATGGGAAACCAGGGATGCACAAAGGATAAGGGAAAGCAAAATATTTTTGGTGCTCATGGAAATGAACATCAGAATGAGGATTAATCATAAGCCATGATTATTGCCCATGGTCTACAACAGTCTGCAGAGCTTCGTGGAGTTCAAAGAAGGCTTCCATCATGTCTTCATAAGGGCGTGGAAGGTCCCACGAAGACATGGTGCAAGTTACCCTATTTGGCAACCGACGATGTCATTTTTGTAGTCCTTGAGTCTCGGCCTCTAGAGTGGCGTGCCCCAGCTAGCTCCACGGTGGAAGCGGAGAAGTCCGCTGTGCAACGGAAGAAGGAAGAGGCAAAACTGTAGATGGTGTAGCTAGCAGAAAAGTGCAGGAAGGAAGAAGTAGCATTTAAAGCCCAGGTAGCGCGCAACACTGCGAAGTTGGTCAAGGAGCAACATAAGATAGTAGAAGAAGAGCGTGAAGTATAGAAGTCGCCTTCACCCAAGCTAGAGACCGATACAGAACAAGGTGGCATGGACCAAATTTCCATGCCCAAGAGAGCAGGTAGGGCTACGAAAGAAGAAGAAGGCCTCAAAGACTTCATTCAACCCTATCACGCTTACTGAAGGGGATCTACATGATATTGGCGAGATGGTGAGGGATGTCACCACGGAGGCCCTCCAGCAGTTTTAGGAGCAACACCAGGTTGTATCGGGGGCTCTCTAGACGCAGATACAGGAGTTGCAAGTGCGCACTTCGTAGGCTAACATAGTGTCAACCAGCCTCGCAGTAGGCACTTCCGTGGCCGAGTAAATTTTACGTGCTCGGAAAACCAACACAATAGTGCTGCTAGATGGAGCACTCGTTACAGAAAATGAGTCCGATAGGCCTATGGTCAGCAGGTTGAAAGAGATTGGGTTAAGCATGGTTGCGCTCCCTCCCGAGACGCTCTATATTTTGAAGGATGGAGTCATTGCAGAGCTTCAAGTTAGGGAGAGTCGTGCGATACAAGTAATGAGCGAGTAGTGCATCAACATTGAGAAGTTGAGCCTACAATGCAATGAGGCAGTGGCATAGAACAAATAGATAGTGCTGGTGGTGGAGGAAGCCTGCCAGATGGTCCTGGAGTTGGCCATCGTAGCAAAGGAATTGGTGGAGGTGCACGTATGTAAGCTAGCAACAAGGGTGTGCGACGCAAGAGAAGAAATGACCAGGGTTTTGCTAGAGTTGAACCTTCATATAGTAAAATTACAGTTGAAGGTGCAGCCTTCAACTCCATCGGAGTTTAAGGAACAACACACCACCGCTATCATAATAGCAATGGTGGTGGTTAACAGTGTAGTGACAGACTACGCAAAGCTATTCGAGCAATTGTTCGAGGTCCTCACCACCTTGTAGGAGGACCCAAACATAGAGTGCTTGGAGACAGAGGCGCACGAGCTGCAGTAAAGATACGACAAAGTGAAAGGGACTACGCAGATAGTTTCCCTCACACAGAGGCTCGCCAAGATGCAATAGGCAAAGGTACTTAAGGAGTAGTTGGATGTTTCTCGGCATAAGGAAGCAGTTTTGAAGGCATGCCTATAGCCGCGAATCGATGAGGCTTATACCTTTACAACCTCTATTGAAGCAAAGCTCACATAGCTGTAAGCAACACAGGAGAGGATTTAGGGCAGTAGTTCAGCCACAACGGTCATTGAACAATGCATAGAGGAAGTCCAATAGGTAGCCACTCAGTGCGTTGCTGAACTTGCAGCAATCCAGTCAGAGTTGGGAGGTCTTTGTTAGGTAAACTTGACTCGGGATAGAGTCAAAGTTGACCAGGATAAACAGTGATGGTTTTGGGGCACATGGTATTGTGCACCCATAGTATTCTACTCGTGGTATTATATGTAATGGAGCTTATAAAAAGCTGGAAGGACTTCATTGTAAGGCAAGACCTAGAGGTGAGCGGTGAAGGCTCATTTGGTCGGATTGGCAAAGGTTTTGGCCAATGCTAATAAGATCTTATTAGGTTGGGTTTTTTTCCGGATTTTGGGTTTTCCTGTATAAACGTTTGTGTTTGTGTGTTTATGGTTGTTGCTGGTTATTTTTATATTTATTCCTCTTAGTAATTATTTATGTTATGTAGTGAATTTCTTAAAAATTGGTATCAGAGCCATGGTTCAGGGTTTGGGCTTCTAAAGTACGCTTTCAGTGAAGGATTTATTTTTAGCCCAATGGATAAAAGGATCAGTGCAGAAGTTTGTTGTTATTGCTCGTGAGATCACTATTGAAAATGGTTAAAGAGAATTAAATTCAAATTTGGCATAGATCTGGATTAGCGATATTGGTCGAAGACCTGGTGGATAGATAAATTTGCATGAGAAGAGAACGGATCTGTTATGCGTATGAAAAGAAGTCGGATCTGGTCAAATCTAATGTGGATCTGTGGATTAGATCTGGCGGAGGCCTTGATATGTTTGGTTGACTCTTCGTAGACCTCTGCACGTAAAGCACGCCAAAGGAGGGTTTGATAATGATGTTGAGAAAAATTGTTGAAGAGTAGTCGTTATGCTCATCTAGCAACAAATTGGATGAGTGGATCTAGGATCACTCGCTGCTAGAAGGAAAATATCCAAGTTCGAAATGGAGAAGTGATCCAGATGAAAATCTTGGTGAATATCTAAATATTGGGATTGGGTAAAGAAGATGTCAAAATACACATCGAGGACAGTGTGCTGGTGATCAGGGGCAAAGGAGAATCAGAGGATTTGAAATGTAATAGCAGGGTTCGACTCCCCAATTCTCCTTCATTATATTATTTATTGTTGATTGATTCTGGTGAACCGAATGTTATGAAGAAGCAATGCAGGTTGAAAGTAGGAACACATAAAATATTGTAGAAATATAAACACAGAAAATGCATAAAACAAGAGAGACACAGATATATGTGGTTCACCCAGTTTGGGCTACGTCCACCATGAATAGCCAGTCCTTCCTTTCTATTATCCAGCAAAATGAAGAGACACAACCTACAACAGATCCATTGTAATATCCTATGTTTTCTCTCATAGTCTCAGCTCTTTGTTTCTTGCTCGGAGAATACACATTTATTACACAGACTCAATACAATGCCCTCATACAAAGATAGGGGTTGCCTTCTAGGGAAAAAAACCCTAAACTAAACATAAGTTCTACCGTTAGATCATCTGCCTAATGAACGGCCCAGATTGACTAGAAATTACTATACTTTTACAAGGCAATTTGACATCAGTATTTAGCTTCGGGGGCGCTGGCCTCGAGCCCCTGCCAAGGGACCGCTGGCCCCCAGACCCCCCCACATGGAAGGGTGTATAGATTTCTTGGGGTAACATATGGCTGAAACAAAGACCTCTTAACAATCATGCTCCACACATAACAATCTCCCACTTGGAGAATGATTGTAGCAACTCCACCGTTGCTTCATTTGCTGGAAAATGGCTCCTCTTTGGACCTGGCTGTTTCTGATCTTCATCGTCATCCTTGAAGAACAATTGAAACTGAGCATATTCTCAGTTTCTCCCTGGTTACAACTTTTGTTAGCATATTTGCAGGATTCTGGCTAGTGTGTATCTTTTCCAGCTTCAACTCTCCATCTTCCAACATTGATCGTATGAAATGGTACTTGAGCTGTATATGTTTAGTCCTGGAATGAAATGTTGAGTTCTTTGCAAGATGAATGGCACTTTTCTATCACTGTATAACGTGCCCATATCATGCTCCTTACCCAATTCACCCATAAACCTTTGTAACCAAATCATTTCTTTACTAGCCTCTTGTAGCAGCAACATACTCTGCTTTTGTTGTTGAAAGTGCAACAACACTTTGGATTTTTGAAACCCAACTGACAGTTGTTCCACCAACAGTAAATACATATCCTGTAGTGCTCCCCCTGTTATCTCTATCACCTGCCATATCTGCATCAACATATCCCTGTAGAGAAATGTTTGAACCACCAAAGCATAATGCTTGATTTGTGGTACCTTTCAAATATCTGAGAATCCATTTTACTGCCATCCAATGTTCCTTTCCTGGATTGTTCATGTACCTACTTACAACTCCCACTGCATGTGCAATATTAGGCCTTGTGCAGACCATTGCATACATTAAGCTTCCAACTGCTAATGCATATGGAACTTTAGACATATGATCCATGTTTTCTTGGGTCTTTGGGCACATTTCCTTACTAAGTTTGAAATGGCTAGCAAAAGGTGTATTAACTGGTTTTGCATTGTGCATATTAAATATTTTCAACACCTTTTGTATGTACTCATTCTGAGACAATGTTAACTTGCGATTTTTCTTGTCTCTAGTGATTCTCATACCAAGGATTTGTTTTGCAGCTCCCAAATCCTTCATTTCAAATGAATTTTCTAATTTTCTTTGGAGCACATTTATTTCTTGCATGTTATACCCTGCAACAAGCATGTCATCTACATAAAATAACAATATGATATAGCTACCATCATTTTGCTTTTTCAGATAAACACAATGATCAGAGTGACATCTAGTATAACCTTGTTCGGACATAAACTTGTAAAATTTTAGATACCATTGCCTTGGAGCTTGTTTTAAGCCATACAAGCTCTTCTTCAACTTGCACACCAGTTTCTCCTTCCCTTTCACCTCATATCCTTGTGGCTATTGCATATATATCTCTTCCTCCAAATCCCCATGGAGAAAGGTTGTCTTTACATCTAACTGCTCAAGATGCAAAATCTTCAACTACTACTAGACTTAAAATAGTTCTGATTGAAGTCATTTTAACAACAGGAGAAAATATTTCATCAAAATCAATACCTTTCTTCTGTGCAAACCCCTTTCACCACAAGTCTAGCTTTGTACCTATGTTTTCCTCCATCTTCTTCCTTTAAGCCTGTAAACCCATTTATTCTGCAATGTAGTTTTACCTGCAGGCAAC
This sequence comes from Pinus taeda, assembly GCA_000404065.3. Lineage (NCBI taxonomy): Eukaryota > Viridiplantae > Streptophyta > Pinopsida > Pinales > Pinaceae > Pinus > Pinus taeda. The sequence goes on along the minus strand of APFE031449650.1, from coordinate 30,788 downwards.
CTGACTAAGTCCCAAGTCTGGTTATGCATTAAGGAGTCCATCTCTTCTTCCATGGCTACCTCCCACTTCTTCCCGCTTTCAACCTGCATTGCTTCTTCATAACATTCGGGTTCACTAGAATCAGTCAACAATAAATAATATAATAAAGGAGAATCAAAGGAGTTGAAATGTAATAGTAGGGTTCGACTCCTCGGGGATGTATTCAATGTTAATGCACATGGCAATTGAGCAATGCGCCAGAAATTGATGAGAGGTGGCGTCGAGAGCCACCGTCTGGCCACACGGATCTCAATTCCCCGTTAAACGATGTTTGGAGTCCCTTTTCACCGGTGACTACGAGTTCCTTAAGCCAAGCCATGGACGCTTCCAATTGCGTTTAGATTGATACCACTCGTTGGACATGTCCGTCTTTGTAGGTCAAGAAAATAGCCAAGTGAAAGAGATCTACGTATTCCTCGTTAGCGAAGTGGTTTTTCCTCCAGGAAAGGTGTTGGTAGTTTAAGCACAATATACTATTCCGGACCATGTACATGTGTCACTTGAATTAAAGGCAGTTAAACTTGGCAAGAAGGCAGCAAAGAAATGAAACAAGGATGCCCCCAATTGAGAGAGGATGGGTCAGAATTGCAGCAACAATAAACAAAAAAAAATAAAATTAATGAAGTCAAAATTATTGCATGTAAATGGGCATACTACTGTAAGAGCTGGTAAGGCATGTGTACCCCTCGGTGATCACCAGTAAAGTTTGGGTTAGACCTAGGTGATAGGGGGCATGTCGGGTTAACAATACCCTGGGTAAAAACTCTGGGGGGGTAAAAGCTAGAGTGAGTGGGATTGTGTCACTTAACAGGTTTGGCTGTTGTTAGTCAAGGAACCCCAAGTCAAGTTTAAGGGGGGAATTTTTAGGTAAAATTGACATGGATAGAGTCAAATTTGACCAAGTTAAATAGTAATGGTTTTGGGGCACATGGTATTGTGCACCCATAGTATTCTGCTCGTGGTATTATATGTAATGGAGCTTATAAAAAGCTGGAAGGACTTCATTGTAAGGCAAGAATTGGAGGTAAGTGATGAAGGCTCACTTGGTCGGATTGGCTATGGTTTTTTCCAATGCTAATAAGATCTTATTAGGTTGGGGTTTTCCTCGGATTGGGGTTTTCTCCGATAAAAATTTGCGTTTATGTGTTTATGGTTGTTGCTGGTTATTTTTATATTTATTCCTCTCAGTAATTATTTATGTTATGCAGTGAATTTCTTAACAGTCTTCGTGCAAAGATATCCACACCGACAGAGTAACTTGAGGGTGAGTCATGATGTTTGTGTTGGGGGCCTATTGGGCGCAGGATCCCCCAAGGGAAGTTTTGGGTCTTAGAGCCCAGATTTTGGTAAATTTTTTAATTCCGATGTAAAGACTCTGCAATTTTTGGGTGTGAAGCGCATAGGTTTTTAAAGAGTCATAGGGTTTTCTTCCTTAATTTTTTTAATGTAATGTTGACTGTAGAGATCTACCCATGGTCCACAGACCATGGGATTATATAAATAGAGTGAAGCTCTAATTAGTTAAGGCATCGATAGTCGAAGAAGCAAGGATGAAGGATTGAGTCATATCTGTGGAATAAAGTCTAATTTTGGGTGGTAGAGTAGGAGAAGGCTCTGCAGCTAAGTGCGCAAAGGCCTAGTAGTCCGCAGCTAAGTGCGCAGACCCTTGCAGCTAAGTGCACAGGGTGAGTTGAGTCTATAATAGTTGGAAGTATTAATAAAGAGGAGTTTCATATCATTTCTGCATATTTATTTCTTGTTTTATGCATCTGCTATATTGTGTATGAATTTCACTTCTATATGATGTGCGAATGTATATAATTGTGTTGATTAAGTAACCGCAAGATAGAATATTTGTTTACGTGAAGTTAACTAAGATCTGGTAAAAAGATAAGTAAGACACTTAGCGTAGTTCGGGAAATAGCGCAAATTGCTGCTCTAGCAATGCAAAAGGACTTTAGCCCCTGGTTAGGGCTGCGTGAAAGACGATTGTGACACTTCGTGAGGATATTGAAGGTTGGAATAGAGCGCGAAGCGACCTGCGTGAAGGTAGGTATAGTTGGACTAGACCAACATCACAAACATCTCAAGGGTGAAGAAACTTGGTTCCAGCATCCCCCCATATTGTTTCGGGTGAGACTTTAGTCTGCGATCCATGGGCTGATGCCAAAAGGGCCAGTAGTGTAGGGATTTGTTTGGCTAAATAAATTTGAACCTGGATCAGGCCCCCATAAGCCAACAGAAATGAAGTTTTATTTATGTTGCATCTATGAGTTTATGGTTATATATGTAATTTGTTGTGTTCCTGTTTAAAATCATATTAGTGGTATGAGAGTGGTTTTTCTTTCTTGATCCTTCTTTGCATGTCCCCAATGAGGTCAGGGTATAACGAGTTAGGGCTCAATCTAGTTGAACCTTTGTTAGGTCAACCTCATAAACCCTGATGACTGCCCATGGGGAAAGAAAAGAAAGACAAGGGGGTAGGAGATCCTGTCAAAATATTTCTCAAGGAGGCCCTCGAGAAATAAAGGAAGGCGATGATGGATAAATTTGTCTAGATCCTTCAATGGTTGCCCACCGATGCCACATCCACATCCAATAGCCACTCTAGAGGTTCCACTCCTTTTAAGCTATGAGTAAACTTTGACATTCCCATATTTGAGGGCCAAATAGATGTATATAGATAAATGGTTGAATTTGCTATAAGGATATTTTTCTGTTCATGATTTTTCCAGTTGGGAAAAGATTACTTTTCTCTTCTCAAAGCTGTCCCTGCATCAAGGACTGGTGGGAAACCTACTATGAGCAGAAGGATGAAAGTACATCCTCACTGTTTTCAGCAGCACCCACTTGGAATTTGTTCTAGGATGCCATCAAGGAGCAGTACTACCCTGTCGGGAGCTATGAGGATAAATACATAAAGTGGACCACACTGTGGCAGGGAAGGAACCAAGATGTGCCAAAATTTACAATGTTTTTCATACCCTTAGCATGAAGTTGGGTATCATGGATTATGAGAAACATTTGGTACTCAAGTACTGTAGATGCCTACACAGGTACATCTAGGATAAGATGGAGTTCCTGGACATCTACTCACTCGGTATGGCGTACTGATATGCTGCCGAGATCAAGCGGAATCTTAAACAAAAAAAGTGAGACTTTGGATCTGTGAATCCGAAGCAAGGGAAAGGTGCCCCCAAACTGTAGAAAAGGATAAATCCAAGGCAAGGTAGCCCAAGGAAACTCGTCAAAGCTGCAAGAAGAGAACAGCGCTGCAAAGCCGAAGAAGGACACAGGAAAGTGGTGTGAGTTCCATAAGAGCTCCACTCACAACACAATTGAGTGTGGGACCAAGAAGTCATTGGTGGCTGAGATGAATGCTTCTGAATCAAATGCATGTTCTGACTCTGAGTCAAAATCCGACAAGGGGGCTGACAAAGGAAAGCATATTATTGGTTTGGACCTCAACGTCATAGTTGCCACCATGAAGATCTAGAAAGAAGAACCTGAAGATCCAGAGGAGGAGTGCCTCTTCCACTCCTAGATGTGGATAAAGGGTTCCCCGCTATAGTTCATTGTCAATAGCAGGAGTCGAAAGAACCTCATTTCAGCAGAGGTCATGAAGCAGTTGGGCTTAACTACCACAAGACACCCACAACCATACACCATCGATTGGCTTCACCAAGGATGAGATCTTTGTGTCAGCTTGCAGTGTCGCCTTCCATACAGCATCAGGCCCTTCACGGATGAGGTATTATGTGACATTTCTCCTCTTGATGTTTGTGATGTATTACTAGGCCAACCATACTTGTGGAAGCGACATGTTATGTGTGAGTCAAGGCCTCGCGTTATTATTGTTACCTTGGGAAATAAGTTGTACAAGATACCCGAGGTAGCATCGTCTACCACCATCTCTTTGGTTACTGTAAAACAATGCAGTAAGATCATTTCCAAAATCAGCAAATTTGTTTTCTTGATGATACGCCCTCAGGGAAAGAAGAAGTCGGTGGCCACGACCTCCAGATAGGGCCACTTCGATGACAACAACAGATGGACAAGGTCATGGAGGAGTACGAGGACATCTTCACCTCCCCTGTAGGGGTGCCTCTACACTGTTAGGTCCAGCACTCCATCGATTTGATCCTAGGTGCGTCGTTTCCCAATGGACCAATCTATTGACACTTCGTTCTAAAGAATGACGAAATCAAGAGGTAGATTCATGAGTTGTTGCAGAAAGGTAACATCTAGCCGATTTCATGGCCCTATGGGAGCCTGATCGTGTTGGTAGAAAAGAAGGATGGGACTTGGAGGCTCTGTATTGAATATCAGGTGCTAAACAAGATCAGTATCCAGAATAGGTACCCGATCCCATGGATTGATGACCTTTTGGACCAACTTAAGGGGGGAAATATGTAGTATACCTAGGGGGGATATTATGGGGTACAAAGGGAGGTACCCAAGGGAATAATGTAATAATGGGATGGGCCATAGTAATAAATAAATTGGTTAACCTGTATCATGTAAGGGACCATAAGTAGTTAACAATAATGTGATAAGCCCATTGTATTAGATATATGGTATTGAGAGAACCATGGTAATGACCCATGGTATTATGTGTATGAATTCTATATAGAGGCTAGAGATTCCCCATTGAGAGATGTCAAGGAATATTGTATTGGCCAGCATATGGCTTCTGGAGTGTTCTCCTTCCTTAAGGAGTGATTGTATGGTGTTACCCTACCTCAAGGGTTTTGATATTAATAAAGAGAATTTTATCTGAAGTTTATATATTTCTATATTTTTTGTTTGTTCACAATTATTGGGTATATTGGTATTATCTTATATTTCAGGGTCAGATCTATTACAAGTGGTATCAGAGCACTTTCTTGGGTAAAGCAGAGAATTTTTTTATTTTTTTGTAGGAAATTTTGTGGTAGCGAGTTTCCAGATCAGATCTGAAACTTCTAGTGAAAAATTTGCAGAAATAAATTGTAGATCTATATTCTTTGCAAAAAAATACCCAAATTTGAAAAACAAATCAGCTGAATCAGAGTCCAGATGAGGGAGATATTGTTGATTTAAAAATCAACTGTGTTGTAGAAATTTTGACAAAAATTCGTGGACAACGGATCTCCAGTTAATTTTTTTTCATTTTTGTGGACGAATTTTTAGAAACTAATTGTAAATCTAAGATCCTCTTGAAAAATTACCCAATCTCAAAAAACAAATCGTTCGAATTGGAGCCTGAATGAGGGAGATATCACTGATTTAAAATCAGTTATTTTTCATAAATTTTTGTGACGACGGGGTAGTCACAACGCAAATATGAAATTCCATAGTGCCTAGATAAAGATTTCTATCACATGGGCAGATGTAGAATGGTCATTCCATTTCTAAAAACAAGTCATAATAAGGATTCTAAGCAATATTGACTGAACTATGACCATTTTAAATTTTAGCCAAGTATGTAATTTTTTTCAAAACCGTCTTCATTGCTTCTAGCAAGGATCTTATTTTTACAAAAAAAGGTGATGGCCCCACTATTGAAGAATTCATAAGCTTGGAAAATTTTATATATGGGAAAGATTGGAAAGGTTTTGTATGGTTTAGTTTGAAAGATGAGGTTGCCATATGGTTTAGATCACTTGACAACAAGAAGTTGTACAAACTTTCAGATGAAGAATTTGAAAAATTCCTTTTAGACAAATGGTATCATGCTAGAAAATAAGATAATGAGAAACATATGGGGTTATTTTCTACTAGTATCTCCTTATTATAGGTTCATAGATATATTCATAAGGAGAAGATCATTGTGTCTATAAATCCTAGTTGCAAGCAAAATCTTATTAAACAAAGTTTCCATCATGGGAGACTCAGAGCTTATTATTAAACAGATTAATGGTGAATACTCTGTAAACATTCCTAGACTTGGTCAATACAGGGAAATTGTCCTAGACTTGATCAAAGACCTCCTAGAAACAAACTTTGCTGCTAGTCATAGAAAGCAAAACATCCAGGCCCACAGTCTAGCCACTTTTGCTAGTACCTGTAAATTGCCATTTCAACCCAACCATCAATACACTATAGAAGTCAGACATAGGCCTATTATACCAGACAACCTGAAGTATTAGCAGGTTTTCTCCCAGGATTCTCAGATTTATGATTTCATGAACAATGAAGGTGAGTTTCAGAATTGTAAGATAGATGCAGACTGTACAGTAGACAATAATATAGAAAGTAGCATTGATGTAAATATTTTAGATATAGCTAAACCAACTAAATTTATTAGAGTAGAGGTAGATAGTTTAGACAATGTAGAGTTTGAAGAAATAAAGAATGATGATTCAAAAATTCTTAATCTGAAAAATAATTTTTTTCTTAACGGATTAGTCCCTTTAGAATATTTGTTTAACTCTAATGATGTAGCTAGGAAACCCAAAATGGAACCTTTGAGGGCTGACATAGAAGAGTGTAACATAGGAACTGAGGATAAACCAAAACTCATTAAAATATCAAAAGCCTTACCTCCATAGGAAAAGGTTAAATACATCAATATGTTTAAAGAGTTCTAGGATGTATTTGCCTGGAGTTATGAAGACTTAAAATCTTATGATACTAGCATAATCCAACACAAAATACCTCTAAGAGAATATCATAAACCTTTCAAATAGAAACTTAGGATAATAAACCAAGTTCTTAGGCCGTATATTGAGAAATAAGTCAAAAGAATGTTTGATGCCCAAATTATAGCCCCCATTAGATACTCAGATTAGATTTCAAACTTAGTCACTACTAGGAAAAAGGCTGGTGAAATTAAACTTTGTGTAGATTTCAGAAATTTAAACAAGGTATCACTAAGAGATAACTATCCTCGACCAAAAATGGACCATATCCTGCAGAGGGTAGTAGGCTCATCAAGGATTTCACTGTTAGATGGATTCTCTAGGTATAACTAGATCTTAGTTCAACTAGAGGACCAAGCCAAAACTACATTTACTACTCCTTGGGGTATCTTGATGTATTTGAAGATGCCTTTTGGATTAATGAATGCAGATGCCACATTTCAAAGAGTTATGGATATAGCTTTTTCCAAGGAGATCCATGACTTCCTATTAGTATACCAAGATGACATCACAATTTTCTCTAAATCTGATAATAAACACCTAGACCACCTAAGAAGAGTATTTATCAAATGTAGAAAATTTGGGACTTCTTTAAATAAAAAAAAGACATTCTTTGGTCTGGAAGAGGGAAAACTGTTGGGACATATCATATATAAAGATGGGATTAGAATAGATTTTGCTAGAATAGAGGCCATTTTAACCATTACCCATCCTAGAAACATTAGAGAGTTACAGTCATTTCTAGGCAAGTTAAACTTTCTTAGGAGATTCATTTCAAATCTAGTAGAACTGGTTAGAGAATTAAATAACATGCTAAAAAAGGACTCAATGCTTAAATGGACAGTGGAGGCCAAACAATCCTTTGAAGCCATCAAGGAAGCCTTAACCAAGGCTCCAGTCTTGATAAGTCCAGATTTTAACAAGGATTTTATAATTTTTTCTTTTGCTTTAGAACACACTATTGCAGCAGTCTTGCTGCAAAAGAACAACCAAGGATACAAACAACTAATTGCGTTTTTTAGTAAATCCTTAAGAAATGCCACACTCAAATACAATATTATGGAGAAACAAGAATTAGATTTAGTAAAGGCTATCAAAGACTTCTGAGTATACATTTTGTATCCTCACATTATTGCTTATTTTCCAAATTCTGTAGTTAAGGACATTTTGACACAAAATGGGCCTGAAGGGAAAAGTGGCAAATGGATTACCACAATATTGGAATATGACATAGAAATAAAGCCAACTAAGATTATCAGATGCCAAGGTTTAGTTAAACTCATGGCTGAATCAAACTGTCATTCCCTTGATATAAACTTCATTAGTGCTCTTGATGATCAGGAAGAGATGGAAACTCCACCGATCAGGGAACCTTTTATTGATTCATCTTGGTATGCAGATATTATATTTGTATTACAAAATTTACAAGCTCCTCTTGGTTTAACAAGAAATAAAGATAGATTTTTGAAGATGAATTCATTAAAATATTGTATCATAGATAATGCATTGTTTTGGAAAGACAATAGTGGTATTTATTTGAATTATTTACTGAAAAATGAAGCTGATAAAATCATGCAAGATTAATGCAGGGGATTCTGGAGGACACTTGTACTGGAAGACTACTGCTGATAAAATCCTGAGGGTTGGTTTCTACTTGGCCACTTTATTTGCAGATGTTAAGAAACATGTGACCTCTTGTCATAAATGTCAGATATTTGAGGGAAAGAGAAAACTTTTACCCTCGCCTCTTAAACCAATTTCCACTGAAATGCCATTTCAACAATGGGGGTTAGAATTCATTAGAGAAATATTTAGTGTCCTCAGCTCAGCACAAATGGATTCTGATAGCTACTGGCTATTTCACCAAATGGATAGAAACCATCCCTTCTAGACAAGCCACATACACTATCATATTCTCATTTCTAGAAAGTAATATCCTATCAAGATTTGGATGCCCCCAGAAGCTCATTATTGATAATGTAGCTGCCTTTAAATCCAAGAGAATGATAGACTTTTATAACAAATACCACATCACCCTTGGCCACTCCACTCCCTATTACCCTCAAGGTAATGGACTTGTATAATCATCTAATAAAATATTAGTCAAAATCATTAAGAAATTAATGGAATAAACAAAAAGACATGGAACAAGAAGTTAGTTAATGCCTTATGGGCAGATAGACTGACTACTAAGAATTCCGTTGAGACATCACCTTATCAGCTAGTATATGGGATGGATGTTTTTTTCCATTAGCTTTAGGAGTACCAATGATGAATATTATCCAGGAATTATAGGTGGAACCAAATGATATTCAGAGAAGAATAAATCAGACCATACACCTGCAACATACCATAGAAGAAGTATATGTAAAATCATAGGTAATCTAGGACAAAATCAAAAAGTTTTTTGATAAAAATACTAAAGCAAATGATTTTTACATAGGAGATAAAGTCCTTAAGTGGGATTCAAGAAGAGAAGACAAAGGAAAGCATGGAAAATTTGATTTTTTGTGGCAAGGGCCTTATGTCATTTATGGTTACAGGGGGGACAAGGCCTTTTTCCTGAGAGACATAGATGGATCAGATCTGCCAGGAGGGCCTGTTAATGGTAGAATGTTGAAGCATTATTTTTCCACTGACTAATAATAGTTCACTTCACTTTGCATCATTGTACATAACATTGCAGAGTGTATATTGGATTGGATGGTAATCCTTTGAAGTTGAAGCCTGGAGTGAAGGCCCTGAGCTTTGAATGATTCACTATCATAATTATCAATAAAGCAAAATCACAGAAGGACAATTCACAAGGTAACTACAGTCAGAATTCAAAGGTTAGTGATCTTTAAAGTTCTTGACATTTCACCAGGAAACTCCATCCCCATGTGGAGCACTGTTAGGGTCCTATAATAATAGGATTCATAATTTTGAATTGGCTGTGATTAAGTCTTGTAAAATTGTACATACCTTTTCTTTTCTGCAAATTTTTTCCATATTAAAAAAATTAAAAATTGTAAAGAGGGTATGTCCTAAAAGAAATATCAAAGGACAAAAAGAATAAGAAAAGATAAAAAATGTGAAAAAATATGAACCCCAAACAAAAATAGATAATGAAAGTGTCCAAGTCCAAGTGCCACTACTCTTTACTTTACTATCTAAAATAATGGTTGTGTGCAGCTTGTCATACATGCCACAACCCATGACAGTCAAACGGTTTAATATTGACTACTTCATGCTTTAAATTTCTTGTTTATAGTTAGAGAATAAAGATATGGCCAAACTTTTTAATCTTGGCAAATTAGTAGATGGGTAGAGAAATAAAAGGAGCTCATCAGTTTAATCTAAGCCCTTGGAAGATATAAGGTTAGAAGTAGATAGTTTACTTTTTGAAAGAAAAAGGAAAGAAAGGGTCTGCTAGCTTAAATGCACCCAACAAAGTGAAGAAAAAATGTTAGGGTAAGTAGAAGAAAGGTTGCAGAAAGGACAAAGTTGATTGAAGCATAAGAACATCTATCAGGTTTAATCATGTGTTTCAGTGTGCAGGAGTAGTTATGAAATTAAGAGGATTCTTATGAGTTGATTTGGTTAACTTCCCCTTTATTTCATTTCAGCCCCCACTAAATACTTACTAATTTCCCCTTTTACCCCTTCATTTCTTATGAAGACACATTTTCCCTTCATTTTCACTCTTTCCCCTTGGTTTCACACATTCCCTATCCATTACCCTCCAAGTTCATTCCCCTACCCAAAAAACCCTTTTTTCCCTAGTGTGAAAACCCCTTTCCAAATATTAATTTCCCTATGTTTCCCAAAATACCCATAAAACCCCTTTATCTTAAGTTTTACACCCCCCCCTGCATTACTAATTAACTTTGCAAATATCATTTTCCTGACAGAACTTTGGCCCACTTCACAAACCCACCCATTACAGTTTAACACCACCTCAGTCATTAATTAATTACAAATCAATTGGAATTAACCCCTAAGCCCCGCTAATTTCTGCCCCGATTTCCCGCCGCGCAACTTCACAGTGTGACACTCGTCAGATCTATCACCCTTAGATCTGACAACACGAATCCATATTGCGTCCATTCACCTCCCGATGTTTACCTGTCGGAGAGCACACAATATGAGTGGTTTTGCTCGAGCCCCTTTTAGTTACGTGGCAGCTCCATGTTAACTTGCGTGCTCACAGGAAAATACTCCCTGATGGCCAAAAGTGATGTGATGGCCTCCTAAAACGCCTCTCGGCATAAGCCAAAACCATCACTATGCATTATGAAGTTTCATGACAACTTCTAATCGTTGCCGGTTAAAAGGCTGTAGACCCCCATTTTTAGCCTTTTTTGCTCAATTTGCTCTGTGAAAGCTTCCAAGCCTTCCTGCACAAACCCGAGTTTTTGCAACGAAATTCAACTCCCAAGTACCTTCCAAGTATGCCATGGATGCCTAACTCGGCCATCCACAACATACCTAAAGCCACATTACCCTCTGCAGCCGCCATGAAAACCAGTTTGCAGTTTGAACCTTAAATTCTAGGTATTTGGAGAAAAACCAGAAGAACCCTCTCGATTTGAAAGCGTACATTTAATTAATAGAATAATTAATTGAATTTAATTGATTTTCCCCTCAAATTGAGAGTATTTCCCCCTTGAATACCCAAACCCCTATCCTACAAACTGCTATTACTCTATCACTGCACTTGAGTTTTCAAAACCTCATTGCTTTAGCTTGTATAAGCATAATTCCCACATTTTATCCTCAAGATGGCTACCCAGACCTCTCTAGATGTCAGATCGGTCTCAACCCCTCACCTACACACTGACCATTTGGTCGTAGCAGACAGGGATTTCCAAATTAAAGACACTACAACTCTATCCCACCTTCTGAAACTCCACTGCTGGAGTAAAGATAGGTTCCTAAACCACGCTGATGACATCAACCTTTGGGAATCCAATTTTCCCAAGTATACATTCCGAGAAGTTCACCCATTCCTAGACATTGTACATTTTTGTCATGCCTATTATATCCCTAGCCAAAGGGATATTGTGGCACCAAACTAGCAATTGTTATTCACCATTACTGCTAAATCCATAAACCAGATGCTACAAATCCAACCTAGGCCTAATCAGACCCCTCTGTCCATTGGAAACCTATTGGACTTGTACATAACACTAGACCCAATCAAAATCAAGAAATTTTTCCATAATTCCATCATTGAGGAACACCATACTGCTACAAACAGTCCACCCTATGCTGCCACTATTTTTTTAGAGACTGGCAGGTGCATAATCACCATGCTCTCATGCATCCTAGGATACACATTAGATTAGCATGTGGATGGGGTCATCATGGCCTTCATGTCCATTTTCACTCCTAGAAATCCTACAAATATCATGTTTGATTATGCCCATTTCATTGCATACAGAATGCATGAACAATTCACCAGGCTGCCCACTGAAAGAGTTTTCAAATACTCTTCAGTGTTGTTTTATATGTTTTTATATTACCAGATAGACAAGCTCCCTATAAGAATCTAGAAATTGTACACCAAAAGAAAGGAGAGATCAATCATCTATTGGACACCCTTGGTCCAGACGTTTTCCACATAATTCACCTACAAAGACTTCATAGACTCCTTTGTGTACCTAGTCATGAACATGTTGACTTCAACTACTCAGCCCAGAATCAGTTAAGACATTAAGAGGGTACTATAATTGGCCAAGAACAACAAGGTGGGGGATTGGTACTTGTACCAAAACCACATTGAGATCAGAATTTATGGCTGTGAGCTAGCCCCCTATAAGTTTCCCAAATACCTTCTAATGAGGATATTTGCTCGTGAATACTTCAGACAAATCATTAGCTCTGATGAGGTCCACTTCCTAGCTTATAGGAAGAAAAACCAATTCAAAGTGAAAAACCAAATTGACCCATTCATTTGCAGCAATAGAGAGGCTGGACTAGAGGCCGATAGGTTACTTCAACAAATGAAATTCAAAAACAGTTTCATTTGGCATCCAGGGATGTTCATCCCATCGATCAAATAGAGTTTCGTAAGCAGGCTGGAGAAATGATTTACTCCACCCTCACAACTAAGGCCATGGCTACTTATAAGCTACAGGATTCATTGGACAATGTGATAACTCAATACAAATTGGAGAGGGCCTCTTCATAGGCTAAAGACACTAGGATAAAGTCCTTGGAGGACTTGGTTATTGAACCGAGCCATGACCTAAGTGATGTTAAGGCCATAGAGAAACTAATCAAAAAGAAGAATGAGGACATAGAAACCCTTAAGAAACAATTCAAGTTGCCTCATTTACAACACTCATAGACAAAGGAAGTCCTGGAAAGGCAGACCAATCATGAGGAAATGATGGAGTTGGTGCTACAGCTGAATGACCAGTTAAAGGAGATGGAGAAATAGTTGGATAGCTTGATTCAAATCAACAAGCTAGTATTGATAATGCTCCTGTAACTGTCATTCCAATAGTGACCAGAGTTGTACTTGCTACTTTGGAAGCATCATTAGCTCCCACTACTCCAATGGCCACTGCACTATTGACATCTACACTGACTACATCAGCAATAGGATCAACACTAACAACTTCCACAAGTGATGAAGAAAACAGGCTGGTCAAAGTAATGGAAGAAATGTTCATTCAAACCACTGAGATGAATAGACTTAAGGAGAAAGTCACTAGCCTAGAGACAGATTGCAGACTTGCTCAGATCATGCATAAAGAAGAACAACAAAAGGATACAAGGATGAATGAAAGAATAAAAAACCTGGAGAAAGAACTGACACTAAGTGAACCTATAGGTAAGGCTAAAGAGAAACTTTGGGCAAATATCATTGACTCTATCAATGATATTTGGCCATCCATCTAGGTTATTTTTGAACAAATAGATTTAATCAAGCGGACTACAGAAGCCATTGAAAGGATTAAAGCAGTACTTGGAGATATTCTAGAGGAAGCTTTAAGAATTATCCACTTCCTCAACTCCAAGAATAAGTATGAGCTACAAGAACTTGAGATACCTGACAGGATAGGTACAATTTTGAAAGTCAGAAAAGTCCTCACTAAGAGTAATTTGATGTTGAACTTAGAAGATAAGCGTCAAAACATGCAACTAGCCATTGATGCGTTCATGGTTAAGTTCAAACTTTTGAAGGAAAATGGATTACCTAATCCCTTATTTATAAATGATAAGTTAATGACACATGAGGATTACAATAAGAAGATTAGGGAAGTGGCTAGAGAACAGGTAATCACTTCATCCATGAAGGGCTTACCAACAGGCAAAGTGTTGTATCAAACTTTTCAAAACTTGTTTTACCTCCAGCATGAGGTAAAATACATGTTTATTAACAAGCCTACTTTTGCCAAATATACAGAGGCAGATGAAATATACAGAAAGATGCTCAATATCCAATTACCAGATGATGAGAGATGGGAAAAACTAAATGATTTACAATAGGAAAAACATAGTAAAAATATAAGTTTATGGTAAAAAGTAAAAGAGCACAATAAAAGGATATTGACAGGTCAGCAAGGTTAAAGTGTATCAGATGAAAGAGTATTAGATGAAAGGTTAAAGTAAAATAGAACATCTAGTGTGAAGACAAAACAACCAACCAGCTTAAAGGGAAAAAGATCAAAGAGCAAAGCCAACAGAACCTAAATAACAGGGACATCAAGCAGCAGTTCAATAGTTGTCTCTATCTTCTTGCATGAAGATATTTAATTTCCTAGATTAGTTCTCAATTCAGTTTGAGATATTTTGTAACTCTTTATTTTATAAATACTTCATATTTCAAAGTATTAGGAGGGGTTATTTTACATTTGTATAGTTATTTTGATATTAAAACCTAAGGGTGATTGTACCATTTTCAAGTCAACAGACTCGAGAAAGTAATAAAAGAATTTCGCTATAGGATTCATGAGATGAGCTATTTGCAATGAAGTATCTTCTTTGTTTGATTTTTTTACCTTCTTATGTGTTTCATAATCTTAAATGTGCTTTAAATTTGAATGAATTAACTTGAGATATCACTCATAATTTGTTTAAGTACACTCTGTTTTTCATAGTTAGTCATTTATATGTTTTCCTATGATACCCAGATTTGAGAACCCTTACTTGCTCTCCCATCCTAGTTGACCTCATTCATTCCTTCCAGAGTCCAGCCTAGGGAACCCTTAATTTATCCCTGGATTCGATTTGAAACCATTTCACCATTTAGCCTTTGAGATCTACAGTAACTCATCTATATTTCCCTATAGACACTATTTTTTAGGACTGAATCCAGTATTGTTTGTCTGAAATTCGACCCCATAGCCCAATGGTAAAATCAAACCCCTGTTCATCTATGTAAAGTGATCCCACCACCCAAATTCAAAACAAAACCCAAGTGCAAACAATAACTAGCCTAAAATCATCTTAACTAAAATAAAGTTAAATTATAAAGAGAGAGCCCTCTCTGAGCATCAGGAAGGTTAGGTCCTGATCTCGAAATTTTTTCTGTGGTTACCTTTGACTTTTCTTCCTTCTTTAACTTCAAAAGAAATATCAAAGTGATAACACAAATCACCACCCACATCACCCCGCAAGAAAACAACCAACACAATGGCAACAAATTAGCCACAAGGACAACAACCCCCACATGACAGATAGAGAGGGGCAATGATCCACCCACAACACATCAACACAGAAGAGCTGCTAGGGTCAAATTTGATCTAAAGCAAGCGAGGCACCAACTAGATCGAGGGTTCACCTTTCTCTTGGATGGCTAAATGCATGTGCATGGTACTCGTGGACTAATCTTTTGAGTAGATCTTATTATTTGTGTTTTTCTTATGTTTCAGGGACGGAACATGTTTAAGGGGGGGTGGAATGTAATATACCTAAGGGGGATATTATGGGGTATAGAGGGAGGTACCCAAGGGAATAATGTAATAATGGGATGGGCCATAGTAATAAATAAAGTGGTTAACTCGTATCATGTAAGGGACCACAAGTAGTTAACAATAATGTGATAAGCCCATTGTATTAGATATATGGTATTGAGAGAACCGTGGTAATGACCCATGGTATTGTATGTATGAATCCTATATAGAGGCGAGAGACTTCCCATTGAGAGATGTCAAGGAATATTGTATTGACAAGCATATGGCTTGTGGAGTGTTCTCCTTCTTTAAGGAGTGATTGTATGGTGTTACCCTACCTCAAGGGTTTTGATATTAATAAAGAGAAGTTTATCTATTTCTATATTTTGTGTTTGTTCACACTTATTGGGTATATTGGTATTCTCTTATATTTCTAAGTCATATCTATTACAAAATATTTCAGCAAGTTTGACTTGAAGTTTGGATATCATTAGGCACCAATCGAACCCTCCAATGTGTGGAAGACTACCTTCAAAGCCAAGAACGACCTTTTCAAATCACTAGTTATTCCCTTTGGGTTGATGAATGCTCCTGAAACCTTCACGAGGCTGATAGATTACATCTTGCTGCCATTCACCAACTCATTTGTAGTGGTATAATTGGATGACCTCCTGATCTTTAACCAAAGTTGGGAAGAGAACCTCCACCACATATGACAAGTTCTCCAAACGCCACGACAACACATGTTGTCTGCCAATTTGAAGAAATGAACTTTTGGCATGACCTAGGTTTAGTATTTGGGATATATTATTGATGAATGGGGGGTGCATGTGGATCTAGCCAAGATCCAAGCCATTCAAGATTCTCCAGCCCCAACCACTCTTATAGAGGTCTGCAACTTTCTGGGTCTTGCCAATTTCTACCTTAGGTTTGTGTTGGGGTTCTCTCATATCACTTGGTCCTTGAGTCAAGTCACCAAGGGAGAAGCAAAAGAAAAAATCTTTTGGTTTAAATCTCAATAGAAGGCATTCACATAGTTGAAACATCACCTCTGCTCTGCATTAATGCTCACATTACCAGACTTTCAACAACCATTTGAGATCAAGAGAGATGCCTCTGAATATGGTATTGGGGTAGCCCTTACTCAAAAAGGACATCCAATGGCATATCAAAGTGTGAAACTTTCAGAAACAGTTCCAAAGTATCCCACTTATGACAAAGAGATATATTTTGTTGTGCAGGCATGCCGATAATGGAAGCATCACATTTTGGGGAAGGAAACAATCATCCACATAGACCACCAACCCCTACAATTCATACAGACTCAAGGGAAGTTATAGAATGATCACCATCAGAGTGGCCCACATAATTGCAATAGTTCCATTTGAATATCAAGTACAAGAAGGGAAACACAAATAATGTTGTAGACTACCTTAGCTCACCACCAATCATGGAGTTAACCACCGTACTCATCTCTTGTGGGTAAGAGACTTTTGATTGGCCACTTCCCTACAAAAGCAACCCAGAATTTGGCCACACATACCAGACACCCTTGGAGGGTCAAAAAGTTCCATATTTTCACCTCCAGGATGTAGTGTTATGCCACCTAGGACACATTTGTGTTCCTTCAAGAGAGCGTGACAAGATGATTTCGGAAGTGCACTACAATCGGGTCGCTAGATATTTCGGGGTCGAGAAAATAGTAGTAGTATTGCAGAATTATTTCTATTGGCCAAATATTTGACAAGATATCGGGAAGTACATCAGATTGTGCATTGCCAATGCCATTTCCAAACCAACCATCAAGAAACAAGGTCTCTATACTCTGCTGCCTACCCCTAGTCGACCTTGGGAATCCATATCCATGGATTACATGTTAAGCCTTCCTTCTACTACGCATGGAAATGACTATGTTTTTGTGGGCATTGACAAATTCTCGAAGATGGCCATTATGATGGTCTGTAAGAAGAATATCACAGTAGAAGCCACTGCTAAAATCTTCTTTGAATGAGATTGGGTACACTTTGGGATCCCATTGTCTATCATCTTAGATTGAGACAACAAATTCCTTAGTACATTTTGGTTTAGTTTCTGTTCGCTCACTAAGTCCACAACTTTCCATCCCCAAACTCATGGCCAGATAGAGGTCATCAATAGGATGATCGTACACATTCTGTGCATGTACAAATCAAAGCATCCGTGCACATGGGATGAGAGCCTCCCCTATGTCCAACAAAGATATAACAAGCTCTCCACAGCACAACTAGCCACAACCTTTTCCAGGTGAGCTTGCGATTCTAGCCCTATGTCCCATTGGTGTGGCCATACCATTTATAGCTACTTAGGAAGATTGGGCTCATGTCTAGTCTGAAGCAATGTTTTAAAACTCTGACTCCGACTCCGACTCTGACTCCAACTCGGTATCAACTCGGCTGACTTGATTTCAATGACTTGGTTGTTGTAAAAAACACATTAAATATTTTTTTTATTTATAAAAAAACATAATTTTAAAGATTTTAATTCATGTTTCCAAATACACAACATTATAATATAGATAGAAGACAACATATGATCAAAGTAGGCTCATGAATATATCCATTATAACAAAATGGCACCCAGTGCACTATCCAATACATACATCATGATGATATAGAGATCGAAACAAAAAACAATAACCAAGGAGGCTAGAAATGGCCTCTACAACAACTGTAAATTGTGACCAGTACTACTGGATAGTGGCTACTGCTATAGGATCCAAGATCATCTGGATCAACCACTAGTAGCATATCTACATGCTTCATAGTTTGTAACTAATTTTTAATCTTGTACCATCATCAATCATCTTAGACCATCTCACTAAGATGGATGTTAATAGATGTATTCATGAGAAGAACTACAAAAGTAATTTGTATGTGACAGATCAAGATATAGGATCCCTAATGCTAAAACTTCTGCATCCACATCTACATCCAGTCATGACAACCCCATCTACACCCCATAGAATATTTTGTGGCTATTCTCTAGTTTTAGGATCCCTTGGGGCAACCTCAAGTTTGTTCCCATAAACTTTGTAATATGTATAAAGATAAACTGCCATCTTCCAAGAGAGAATTGCACCTATAAACATTCTAACTAGGATCACATGTCTGATCAACATTTCAATTTCATGTGCCCTCTTTATTGCATGGTTCTAAGATAGTATCATTGTTTACTTAGAAATTCACATTGTTCCTTGAGTAATTTTATACCATGAAGGCAACAGGTGTCTTGCTCCATTCTTACAGGAGATTTCATGTTCTTGGCAAAAAGTTCGCAACATTAGGTCCTATCAAATGGTCAGCGCTAGACTCATCACTCTCTATTTTCAAGCACTAAATGATTCATGCCACAGGACATCGTGTGAACTAGTAAAAAACCTATGAAAATAGTCAGCTAATGTGGAATTCATGTGTCCACTAGTGTTTAACACAAATCTCTTCACCAAAAAGCAAGTAAAAAAAAATCGTTGTTTTTTTGAGTTTTTGGGCCACTGTCACTGAGCCGACTGGGTTATTACCAAGCTGGATGAGTTTTTAGACAACTTATCCGCCTCGGTAATAACTCGATCAGGCGAACCAGTTTGATGGCCGAGTCGACCCAGTGAGGGCTTGACTCGGACCAACTTGGCTGAATCGGTTCTGAGCCGGCTGATTCTTAAAACAATGGTCCGAAGTTGATAAGGAAAATAACTTTATTGAGCACATTTAGCACATCCATCAAAAGGTCCATGACATACTGAACATAGCCAATGATAAGTACAAGCAACGACATGATCAACATCAGGTGCCACACAAGTTTCAGGTGGGCAACAAATTTTGGTTGCATTTGCAGAAGGAACCCCTTACTAGAGCCTATTAGAAACTCAGACCACTTTGTTATGGTCGTTACACCATTACCAAGGTTGTGGGAGACAATGCATTTGAGCTCAATATTCCCCCATTCCTTTGCCTACACCTAGTGTTTAATGTGGACCACCTTCAACCATACTTCCCACCATTTCTGGACACATCAAACATTGTAGAACAACTCACACCAATATAATTAAACCCAGTCTGCATGGAACATGTCACAACTAGTCGGATTATGGATACATAGGTCAAGAACACTCATTAGTAGAAGATACAACTATATCAGGTTGTCAAATATGGCCAACTCCTACACCAAGGCAAGTGACTCACTAGGGACCGAGTTCAGTACAAGTTTCCCCATCTCATGGAGGCACTCAATGCAATGGGGACCATTTCTTCCTAAGGGGGGAGGAATGATCCAGGTGGATGTTGGTGGTCACTTTCTTATTCCACTTAGACCCCCAACACTCTCTCTTTTAGTTTTTTAGTTTCCTTAATTGTAGCACAATTTACTATTTTTGGTATTTTTATGGGTCCTAAACTTTCGGAGCCATTTTGAGGCCCTAAAAGACATTTTCCAGGAAACCCGGGGCCAAAAAGGATGTGTCACTTGTGTTGGCCAGTTTGAAGTTGTATTACTCGAATATATCTTTCTAATGAGGTATTATGTGCGTCAAGCAAAGATTGTATGCCAAAGTTATGACCGCGGGAAGTTGATGTACCAATTTACACAAATGGGGCCCATAGTTTTGGTGCTTCATCTCCTAGGGTTAGGCTTTTGGATTTTTAGGGTTTTCAACTATTTATCAAAAATAAATAGGCATCCAAGCCTCATTATAACACAATTCAGAGGCATGTAGCCACATTATCTCTTCTCGGAGATAAGCTACCATCGCCCGAGCTAGTTTATTTCCATTCTGTATGTAAGCATATTTTAGTTCTTCAATATTAATGAGATGAAGTTTTATTTATGTTGCATCTATGTGTTTATGGTTATATCTATAATTTTTTTTGTTCCCATTTAAATTTGGATCAATCTACTTATTAGATTGTAGTAGGTATTTCATTTGATTAAGAATAATTTTATTTCTAACAAGTTTAAACTTGTCTCTTAACATGGACTAGAGTGGTTTACAAAATATTGCTACATGCCCCTTTCAACCATAGAGCTGATTAGATAAACTATAGCTTTTTTTTTTTACCCATAGAGACCTCAATGAATGTTAATCAATTATTTAGACTTGACCAAGTTCTTTTCCATTTGGTCGAGATGAACATTTGTTATTTGATGCATGAATGCTAGAATTAATTTTCAAACATTAAACTCCATAAGCAAATGGAGTACTATAGTTAGAGCCTTTTGAGGAAATAATATCACAAAGCTTATTTTTTCTACCTATGGAAGCTATGGAAACTTGAGATTTGAAAGATTAATTATTGTTTTTCTTTGAAGATTACCATGTCAATTTAGGAAGTTTATCTTACATTGCAATAGTTTCATCATAAATAACATTTCTTTTTCTTATGATATGAAGTTAGAATTTATGTTTTCACATTGTAGTTGTTTAATTAACATTCATATTTCTTTTAATTATAATTACTAACTTGGATTTCATTCCTACTTTAAAACTATTTAGAGTTTGTATTATTAATTAAGTAGCATGTTAGGGTAGTACATAGTGAGTGTACTTCATAAGTTTACAAACTTTGGATTGATATAATAATTTCTAAATTCATGCATGTAAATTAAAGCCAACACTCTTCATTATTACGTCTATGATAATTGATGTTGAATAGAACATTGTTACAGGTGGATTGAAAGTAGCTTGCTACACCTAGAGTGATATGTAAGAGGGGTCTGGCATTGGGTAGTGATTGAGAATGGATGCATGAAACTATGGATGTTTAGAGTTGGATTTGTGGGATTGATTAGTTTGGTGATGAAATAGGACATGAGTTATGGTGTGTTGGTAGAAATCTCATGCTGCAATTTTCTGTCATGCAAAGACTTTATGATTTTGGGACAAGATTTCCACAGGTTTTATGTAATAGACTGTAGTAGAGGATCTCCTAGACTTTGACAAATAGGATATCTAGTATGTTGGTTGTGAGAGATGGCACACTTTGCAAATTAAAGTGGTTTCTAATTAATATTTGAGGTGGAAAAAATGGAGAGATGTACATATTGTTTAGAGGGCAATCAATTTGAGGATTGATGGTGTCAGTGCCTTAGACATAGGTAGTGGATTAGATACACTTGCAAAATATGAGTCATGGTTGACCTAGAGATAAATTGGCCAAATGGTCATTGTGACTTGAGGATTGAGGTCGTCTAGGTGCAACACCACATATTATAGTGGAAATACATTGTAGTATGATTGTGGATTGTCATGAGATGGTTGAATGACCTTCATAAGGGACTTCACTATGATATGGGACTCATTGATAACCATTGATAGAGAGAGTTGGTTGAGTAGCTTATGTTTGACACAGGGGTGGATGTGAGGACTTGGTGGCCTAAGAGTGTAGGTGTTAGTAGAATTATATGTATTCTAATTCCAACATTTAATTATTGAATCCAAGATCGTAATACTAATAGATGCAGTAGAGAAAATGTAGGATTAGAGCCTATTCTACTCTATGCTGACAACTAACACTTGAAAGAACCAATCACTAAGGATTATAACTTATCACTAGACTTTGCGACTCTAATGCTTATCGGATTTCAAACCACAATATTTCATTACCAACAGATAATGTGCATGTGCTTTTATTTATGTATCTTATTAGGTCTTGAGACTTCAATGGTTCTAATCCTATAATGTTGCATACAAAAACTCATTAAACATGTTGTAGAAAGATAAATTGCAGAAAAGTAAATGCCGAAAACTATAACCAGAAGCGTGTGAGGAAAGTAAAGAATAAAGGCAATAAACTACAAGGAATGCATTAATAAAATATCAAAAATAAATGTTAAGTAGTCTTAGAGTCATAATGATATATTGTAGGTTCATATTTGTTGTAGGAATATTTCACACAGTGACTAAAAGACTCTTAATCAATTAAAGAATCCTAAACTGAAAACCAAAAATTATTCAATATTTAGATGTAGAATATGGTTTCTAGTACCAAAATGAAGTACCGAAATTACAGTTTTGGTTCTAGTACCAAATTAAGTAATAAAATTACAGTGCTAGTTCTGGTACTGAATTAAGTACCGAAAATATAGAAATTAAAATTCAAAATAGTGAAATATATTGAGAACCTAGTTTCAATATCTCTTAACTCTTAAGCCTATAAAATCAATTCAGATTTTATCATAATTCATTCTACTTAACAGATCTGAAAATTGAGCAATAAATCTAATACTATGTGAAATAAAAATCTAATGCAAAATTGAATAGAAACATCAAATAAAATATGCAATCAAATAAAAAACTAAATATTACCCTACTCTATGAATAAAATCTAGCGTGTTACCTGAGTCAAGGGGCCCTTCCCAACCTGAAAACGTGACCAAAAACTATTTGAAATCAACAAGATTTCAAATAAAAACCTATGGATCCTAATTTTCTATATTATCAATAAAAACCTCTCTTAGAATTTCCTGATTCAATTCCATGGCCTTGGAAATAATGCATGAAGTTGATTGTTTAAATCCTTTTGCAAATCTAGGTTTTGCAGAAATTTTGTACAAATCTGCTTCGAAGAAATAGTTGTAACTTTTAAACTATATGAAATTTTTAGAATGGTTGGAGATACATGTATATTTATATGTTTTTCAAAAACCCATTTTCCATATTCTTGAGATCCACCACCATATGAACGGAAATTGAGGCAGAAAATGGTAGTTTCAAAATGGTTACCTATTTTTGGTTGTAGCTTAAATCGTGTGCTAGGATTCCACAAGTGTGAGATGGGTATATTCCAAGGATTGTACCAGCATATTAAGCCCATGTTACACCTAATTTATAATCATTTGAGAAAGAAAAACATATTTTATAATTTTGAGTTATTTTCCTCCATTTGTGCAAGTGCATAACTAAGTATTGAACTGCTAAACTAATACAGAGATAGAAACTTTCGTAGTGGAACATGGTCCTTGCCACATAACCACATTAATAAACCATCATTGATAAAACCATATTAAAAATATAAGAAATCATTAATAATTAACCACGAGGTAGAATGAATGCAGTTAGTGAAAATTGGTAATATAATAGTTACGAAATATGTTTTAAGGGTATGGATATGGCCTGTAAATGGAATTTTTGGATAGAAAATGATATAATACATCTGAGGTCTAATGGGAGGTAGCTAAAGGGGGTGGAGACAATGTTGGAGACATGGGCCAACCGATAGCATGATGAGCATTGTGATGTGGAGGATTGTTGTCTTGGCTGAGATAGGCTCAACATGGTGAGCGAGTATGTCATGGATGGGATCGAGGAGTCTTTGTGCAAAGGTATGTTTTCTTGATAGATATTGGACTTGTTGAGGGGAGCTGGGGGAAGATCCAAGTGACTTAGAGAGGAAAAGTGCAACTCACTTCAAGAATTCTTATGGGAGTTGTATTAGTTTAGAGTAGTATTGAAAGTACATAGAGAGATATTGAGATGGGATGTCCACATAGATCAATGAACGAGTTAGGAAGATTTTATTTTAACCTTGATGATGTCCAGTTGTGTCTTAAAAAACTCATTACAGAGGAAACACTTGGTCTCTAGCTTCTTGGAGTTTGGGTGCACGAACAACACTAGCGAGTATGAAGCACTCATCTTGGGCTTACGAAAAGCCATCATCCTCAATGTTGTTTTGCTAAAAGTGTTAGGTGATTCAAAGATCATGGTGCGTCAGGTACGTAACGCTATACATTGTGTGTCACCCCATCTTAAGAATTATCAACATGAGGCATGGTGACTCATCTCTAACTTCCAAGCTTTCAATATTATTTTTGTACCAAGAATGTGTAATGCAACTGCAGATGTTCTGGCGAATGCAACTGCTAGGATGACACCATTAAGGGATAGGTTTTCTGTTGAAATTTTGTATAAACCATCTATCCTAGATAGCATCACTAATTTATGTGTTTTTTATGACGACTAACATATACTCCATTTCATGGCTGACCTTGACATCTTCAAGGGCACAATGATAGATGAAGACGAGCATGAGTAGTCTCTGCATGACGTGGCTGATGATAGTGAAGGAAAACTCATCCCCAAGGGTGTGGTATCACTTGAAAAGCTATATGACCTGCAGGTCCTCTTTTGGGGACCTTGAATGCCAAAAATCATAGCTCCACAATGTTGCACGAACATATTAATATAGGAACAATTAAAGATCCGAAGTTTGTGAATCTCGGTACATGTTGCACACCAAAAGAGTGGCAAGATTTTGTCCGCCTATTCAAGTAGTACCGTGATGTGTTCATGTGGACATATGATGACTTGAAAAAATATGACACACAAAAAATCTAGAATGTCATTCCAATCATGGAAGGGGCCAAGCCTTTTCAGCAGAAGATAAGGAAAGTGAATCCATCACTTGAGCCCCTCACACAGAAATAATTGACGAAGTTTCTGGATGCTTGGATCATCTACAAGGTTCATCATTCCACGTGGGTTTCAAATCTAGTCCTTGTTAGAAAGAAGTTCAGGAGATCCGACAGTGCGTTTATTTCCAAAATCTTAACCATGCCTCAGACAAAGATAACCACCCAATGTCTTTTATGGAGCATATACTACAAACAATATCTGGAGCAGAGATTTTTTCTTCACTTGACAGTTTCTTGGGATATAACTAGGTTCTGGTAGTAGAGCCTGACAAACTTAAGACAACATTTTGTACCAAGTGGGGTACGTTCTCTTACCATAGAATTTCGTTTGGGTTGGTAAATGCAGGCGCTACATTTCAACATGCAATGGACATCACTTTCCATGGGCTCATCAGACAGAGTGACAGTCTACCTCGACAATGTGATAATCTTCTCCAGAAAATGATCAGACCACCTGTTCCACCTTAAGAAAATATTTGAGCAATGACATAGTTACAGGATTTCCTTGAATCCCAAGAAGAGAATCTTCACAGTGTCTGGGGGTAACAACAATGTAAACTTTGAAACAGGAACTATAAACTCAAAACGAGAACTCTGGCCAAAAAATGCCAAGAAAACATAAAAAACAGTGCTAAAAACGAAAAGTGTGTATACTGGAACGATGGTTTTGTTTAGGGACAATTTTGAACA
The DNA here is from genome assembly GCA_000404065.3 of Pinus taeda. NCBI lineage: Eukaryota > Viridiplantae > Streptophyta > Pinopsida > Pinales > Pinaceae > Pinus > Pinus taeda. Next base: position 5,104 of record APFE031449650.1, on the reverse strand, counting down.
TGTTTTAAAAATGGCAGTGAAAACAAAATTTTCGTGCAAAATATAGCTTGAAAACGAAAAAGTCATTATACTGGAATGATGATTTTTTTTTAGGGTCAATCTTCAAAATTTTAAAAAAATGCTAGTAAAATGATCTAACAACATAAAAATGACTCATAACTTCTCATTTAACACCATATGGAAATCAAAAATTTTATTTCAAGATACGATACATACATCAGTTAGATAAACTATCTTAAATAATTATTCAAAATCACTCATATTTTCTTGTACGCCATCAGAATTCACATCTTTAGATGAGTGGCTGGATGCTGACGAAGATGTTCCATATTCTTCTCTTTCATCAACTAGTGCCCCATCTGAGTCCTCATGCATGCGCATCATTTCAGGTTTCAAAATTCTTCTAGATCTATGACTGGTTTCAGCAGAATCCCATCTCAATATTGTTCCTTCTGGTAACAACCTTTTCAGAATCTCTATCGTTTTGAAGTGAAGAGTTCCCCTCTTTGTTAAATTGAAGTCATAAACAAGTATGTCAACATCCTCCAATTTCAATATGTCTGTGTGGCGACGATTTATATCCGTACCCTTTCTTTTTCTCTTTTTGCCATTTTTTTTGTCAACTACCATCTTTGGCTTATACACACCATTGAATGGGTGTGTATTTGTGGCATACCAATGTACTTCAACACTTGTAACATCCTCATTTTCTGTAAAGACCTTTATAAATTTAGCAACCCAGAATGGATAGCCATTGAGATCTCCATCTACTAGCACTGCGATCATTCAACCCTCCTTAATATCCTATACTGAACCCCTGTAAAGGTCTTCCATGGCTTCACGTTGTGCACGAGATCTTCTGGAACCAATATACATCTCTCTTTCCTTTGCCTGTGAAGAATTAATGATACCTTGAGATTGTTGTTGTTCAACAATGTTTATTCCTCATGTGCATTCGACACATTTTGTGGCCAAATAAATGGATTTTTCAAAGGTATATCTTCATTTGTTCTTGTTGAAATGATATCAGTTTGATTATTGAAAAATGATTCCCACCAAACTGAATCAGCATGTCAAAGTAATCATATGTATATCTAATACATTTTTTTAACTTCTTCTAGGCAATCAAAATAACTTATATCTATGTTTTTTTTGCGTGCATTACCAACTTATTGTAATAACAATATTTTCGATGCAAATATTGGATGATCTAGAATGAACTTAAAAAATTGTAAACCTGATGACGGTGCCCATTCTGTAGTAGTTGAATACTTCTTGCCCCATATTAGTGTTTTCCCATCAATTTTTTTGATACGGAAATTGATGTTGAAGCTAATGTCATTAAGTTGTTCAATGCATTCCCCTCACATATGATCCCATAATAAACCTTCGCATGTCAA
>APFE031449647.1:34020-46364 GCA_000404065.3 Pinus taeda | reverse complement strand
GCCCCTATACTACTAGAGTAACCCCTTATTGTTATTAGTACAACCCACTTATTATATTGATGTACCCATGTAGTGCCCATATTGTGACTATTGTGCCCCATAGAAGCCCACTATTATTATTATTGTGCCCTTGCATTATTATTGTTATGTAGGCTCTAATTATGTTATGGCCCCTTAGACTCCTATATATAGAGAGGAGGTCTTTTCATTTGAATCATCAAATAATTGTTCATTTATGTAATGTAAAGGAGGTTGCCCCCTCGAAGCGGCTGAATTCTAAGGTGTTGATCTATCTTTTCTTGATCTGGTTTCATAACACTTACATTACATGTTGGATCTCATTCATCTCCCCTCAAACTCCATTAACTTTCCTCTTTTCCCAACCAAATCATAAGACCTTTAAAACATAAAAAGTGAGAACAAGAAACAATCAAGAAGAAAACTAATAGAAATACAACACCACAAACAAAGCGGCATGCCCATGCACCAGACATAAAAAAAACTACAAATCAAGCACAAAAAAATAACAAGGCACCAAAAGCACAATACTAGCAACAAAACACCATGACTAAACCCCATGGGTTCCCAATTCTTCCAAGGGAAACATCAACTTGAGCCTTCTTTAAGATTTCATGGCAGTCCCTTTGCCAACACAATTGTCAGTGCATAAATAAACATAACAATACATTAGTCACCTTACCTTTTTGTTCCAAGCACACTGCCTTGCAACTGAACATATAGACATATCATTTCTCAAGGGATTTCAATTCTCTTGAGTAATCCCACTATAACAAGAATCCATCTATTATACCTATCAAATGCATGTTCATAGATATAACACATATCCACATAATGTCAGACAAAATCAAGGTTAAGAAGACTTCTTGTATTCATGCAAAGCACCCATTCATATTGAATATTGGTTTCCAAACATAGTTAGAGGCATTCTCACCCAATTACTTTATTTTACCTTTTACCTTGCTGCAATTGAGTCTTACTATATGTTACCGCATCACCCAACTGTTAGCTATATAAACAAATGAATTCTTATCTTGTCACATTAATACTAAGCATGTTTCTTTGCAACTGTACACACATGTTAGTCACATGTTCCAAAGATAAAGACATTGTGTCTATTAATTTGAAATAAAATTTTACCAAGACTAACAACCATGTCATATCAATAGTCAACTCACAGTCATTATTCATACTACTAAAACTAGCACCTAGTTGCACTCAAGTGCATATCAGCTATCTCAGCGCATATTGTGTTAGTACAACCATCTTAAAACAAGATAATTCCTTCCTGAAATATTATAGACACATACTCTTATCTTGCAATTAATCAAACATTCAAACTATTTGTAAACATACCATGTTAGACAAACCAAATAGAAACATAGTCGAACTCATACCTCAAAGTGTCTCAAGGGACGCTGTCACATTTGCAAAGTCAATCTAGATTAGTATGACAATATCACAAATGAATCGACTCAGAGTTGAATATCATAACCATAACCATCCGCACAAGCCAATCCAAATTAGTATGATACATATAACATCAATATCTTAATGCAATGACCATAATCATCATGTGTAGGACTGCAATGCATATAACAAGAAGTTACTACCATGCATGATTATCTAGCACATGTGCATATGAACGCATTGATTGACTAGAATCTATCATGCATGTAAACATAACTACAATAGAAGGATAGGTATGCATATAACAACCATTAACCTTCATACCTGCATGTCCAACACACAAACATGTATGACAATCTGTTGTTACCTCGAGGTCCAGTGCTTCAATCTCGCTCTAATGATCTGTATCTCCTACTCCATCTCAGCCAATCATATCAGCCTCATAACATACCAACAACATCATGAAGAAACAATACCATCACGGTACATTCATAACAACACATAGATAACCAACATTCATGCATATCAAACACATTTCGATCATTCAGTCCAAGTGTTGAATCATGCTCTGATACCTCTCCATAATGACCCCTCCCATATCTACCTAGTTTCATCGGTTTTCCAGGAGGAGCTACTATGACATGTCTCAACCTCCTAAGTATAGTTAAGGAAGTGGAATCGACCAACCAAAACTTTACTGAACTTCCTAAGGAACTACATGACCCGCATGAGCTAAACAACCATTGCTAGTGCCCACCTAATGAGTTGAATAGTTATTTCAATGACCCATACTCCTATTTGCAAGCATAACACTACATCCAGGTGATTGTAACCCTCTAGTCGCACGCATAACACTACATCAAGGTGACTTCAGTCCCAATTTCTCAGTTCTAGGCCTGTAACCCTAGAATCCGAGCCACCTTTTCGCAACTAATCATGCAGGCCACTGCCCAGAACATGATGAAACTTTCTAGAATGATAAATGACACAAGTACAAAGACATTAATAAAAAACTTATTCAAGAAATTGACCTAACCAGGCCTAACCATGACAAACATTCCTTCAAACACATAGTGAACATGAAATCTATAGGTCATGAATGCATATTTAAACATAGGGGTTTGATAGTTATCTGAGAACCGTCAAGAAGATTTAATTCCCTCTCATAATAGATACAATAAAATCTATTAGCTCATGGATTCATTAACCATTCATCAACAAACCAAAACTCATCAAGATCCATAGCCACTATACAATATATAACCAATAAATGAGAAACATATAAACCATTTTAGAACATCCATCAAAGCCACATAATATCAAGTACACATATTCATAAAACACCAAAAGAAAAGAGCTATTATTAACAAATGTAAAACTAACCAAGTCAGGGACTTTCACGTACCATTTTACCATAGATTGGGTTGAGCCAAATATCTTTTTCAGCAAATCATTCTCGCGCCATATTTCAAGCTTGAATGTGGGATCTCATGGAATAAACCAAAAAATAATAATATAAGGATTCCAGAGGCCAAACCACCTCAAACTTCAACTAGTGATTCCACCTGACGGTCGAACATCACTAACCATAACCAAATTGGTCTTTACCCAATTTGTCTAGGGCTCTAGAGCATTTGTTCCAACCTAGCTCCAGGACTAGTAACTAAACCCACAGTTGTCACAGGGCTCCAAAGAATTTGTCCAACTAAGGCTCCAGGACTAGTAACTCAACCTAGGTTGTTCCATGGCTTCTAGATCATTTGTCCAATCAAGGCTCCAACAACTAGTAACTCAATGTACAACCATAAGGAACATGAGCACCAATAAAAAAACAACAAGTGGAAAACCCACAACACCATGGCTATCTGGGAAATGGAAAGGCTAGGGAAAAACACTGTCAATCGAGGCAATCCTCCATGCCAATGAAAATTCATAACCAAATAACCACATGCATATACCATGCATGCCAAAACTAGCAAGGAAATCATACATGCAACTCAATACTTGCAAAGTAATCTAGTTGTAGTCATTTATCCACTTATTGCCTTGCATTTTCCTACTTTCATTTGCCTTCTTTCTCGAAATCCAATATGCTCCAAGAATGTTCCAAGTAAACTCTAAGTGTGTAAGAGTATGAGAGTGAGAGAGAGAATAAAGAGTTAACTCCAAAATTGGACTGACCAAAGTCTAACACCGACAAAAGCCTAACCAGCCAAATGTTGGGTGTGGAGCCTGATTATCTTATGTATTCAAAGGTCTCAGCCGGATGTATACACCAAGAAGACTATACACCCTCAACGCGGGAGAGACTTGTCCCCCTCGTGGGGGTTCGGTGGCAGTACCCCCGAAGCTAAAAATAGATGTAAAATTGCTTTGTAAAAGTCTAGTAATTTCAAGTCAATTTGGGTCGTTCATTAGGCAGATGATCTGACGGTAGAAGTTATGTTTAATTTAGGGTTTTTTTGCCCTAGAAGGCAACCCCTCACTATATATGAGGGAATTGTATTGCTTCTATGTATATTTCAGTATTCTAAGTGAGGAAGAGAGAGGAGATTGAGAACGAAGAGGGCGTTACAGTGGATCTGTTGTAGGTTGTATCTCTTCATTTTGCTAGATAATATAAAAGGAATGAATGGTTGTTTCTCCGTGGACGTAGCCCACACTGAGTGAACCACATATATCTGTGTCTCTCTTGTTTTATGCATTTTTAGTGTTTATATTTCTGCAATATTTTATGTGTTCCATTGCTCTATAATATATCATTTTCTAACACCAAAAGCCATGAACTGATCCTCAGAAGCTTTTTTATCATTGAGGCCACTATTTTCTTCAATTTGCTATATTTTTCCTTTAATTTTCCTTTCTTGCAATTATGTGACCTTTCATCCATTTTCTTTGATTTTCCTTTATTTTCATAAATAAATGTCAATTAATGCCTCTTTTCCTTTACAATGCCTTTGCCAATTTCCCGTTATCCATAATAAACCAAATGAACACCCACTACGATGTTTTTCCCACCATTTAGATTGGAATATGTGTTCCATGACCTTGGTATTATTTTGCCTTTATTAACTTTATTACATGGATTTGTAACCAAGGTTGTTACAATAACTATCTCTTTTGGCACTCCATATCGAGCAAACAATTCTTGAAACAAAAATTTGTAAACAACATTTTCAGTTTCCTTGGTGAGTGCTCTAGCCTCCACCCACTTGGTGACATAATATATGCATACTAGAATATAGGTCTTTTTTTGAGATGGGGGGTTAATTGGGGTCAGCACAATCCTCTACCTCCATCTTATAGATATTCTTAACTTGAATCCCTATCTTATTTATTTGACCCATGGTTTTGTGTTGAAGGAACACCTTTCCTTTCGATGAGGTCACATCATAGCCTCTATCCTCAAGCATGGCAACGGATACCAAGTTCTTCTTCAGCGCGAGCACATATATAACATTCTTCAAGGTGAGTGGATCCCCATGCTCCCTCTAAAAATTAACCGTGCCCAATCCAGTAGCACTATACCTCCCATCGTCACCCATCTCGATATGCATTTGGAGATATTTCTCCTCCAGGTCATTGAATAACTCCTCATCGCTAGACATGTGGAATAACGCTCCACTATCTAAGTATCATACACTTCCCATAATTGATGACACCATGCATGCAATCAGGGAAACTTCTAATTCGAATTGAGAGGCCAAAGCTTCAATAGTCGCTCCTCTTGATGACTTCTTCTTGGACTTCTTGAGTGGGAAATTTGTAGCAAAATGGTCCAGCGCGTTACAATGAAAGCATTTAAATTTCGTCATGTCTTTCTTCTTACCTCCATGGCAACAATATGATTTGGAATGGGAAGATTTCCCTTTCCCCTTCTTTTCCTTAATTGCTAAGGCACATTTCTCTTCATCATTAATATTTGATGAAGAGCCATCCCTAGTGTTCCTTCTGATCTCCTCCTGCATCAAATCCAACCACAGTCGTTCCCAATATGGTAGCTTATCTTGACCATTGACAAAGTCTTGATAATTATGCCAACTCTTTGGGATTCTTAGAAGAGCAAGAATCACCATATCATCCTCTACAACCGTGATTCAAACACTTCCAAGTTCATCATGACATTGAGTGAACTTGGTCAAGTATTTTGGAATAGTCTCACCTTTCTCCATTTTGATTTTTTGAAGTTTGTCCTTCAATGCCAATTTCCTTTGATCACTGTTGTTTTGATACAAGTCCATCAATACTTTCCAGATTTCATACAGATTTTCCTTGCCATGGAGACTCATGATAATGTGGTCTCGAACTCCCTCAAGGATTATCTACCTCGCCTTCACTACACACTTCTTCCATCCGTCCAAATTTTCTGCATCTGATGTTGTTGCCTTAGGAATGTCTTGATCAATGAATTCCTTCAAGCCATTCTCCTCCAACACAACCTCCATTCTGTCCCTCCGGGCTATATAATTTTAGTTTCCTTCCAAGGCATACTCGAGCTACAAACCGTAGAACGCCATCTTTCGATCTTGAAGTATGTATTACAAATTCAAATTTCACCTGTAACCCAAAACTCAAAACTTTGAAATCTCCTCTAGTATACTATCTTCAGCTCTGATACCATGTATATTTTCCTGTAGATTCACAAGCTCATGCAATGTACTAAATCACAAGACAAGAATATACTTCTACTTTAACCCAACAGAAGTCAATAGATCAATGAAAACAATATGAACAAGAAGAAAAATCAATGGAACATAACATAATAAGTTTTTTTGGGGAAATCCACTACTCAAAACCCTACCTATCGATATTGCATTAATCAGAAATATGACTAAAGGTACAAATCTTGTTCTCACTAGAACAATTTCGCACAAGTATGCTCAACGCTCTGCCTCACAAGTTTGCTATTAGCCAACACTTAGCGAATTTCCATTGCCTTCCAAGACCTTATTTCCTTGCATAATTCCTAGGAAGAATAACATGTATTTAAAGGGAATCATGCTTCCAAAACTGCGCAATCCTAATTAGGTCCTCTTCCTGATTGCATGCATGATATTTAAAACTCAGTAAATCATACAACTGATAGTAAATTGTCCCTGCACTGTAGTCTCAACTGGGTCTTTCTCAGAACTGGCATGCATGAGTTTCCGATGAGTGAATATTTAGTTATCTAAAGTAGCACCTGTGGATGCACTAGTGCACTAACTCACTGCTAATCCTCTACCAGTTCAACAAATAGTTAGAACTAGTTTAACTGACTATAACTCAGTAAACTGGGTTATCTAATTACAACTCAATCTAAACTAATAATGGACCCCTAAAATTTAGGGAGAAAACTTACATGAATTCCAAATCGAAATTCCTAAGCTAAATAAGTTAATTAAACTTAATTAACTATTTACGAGTTGATATGAGAGTATAATTCAATTTTAATTCATAGTTTAAATTGAAGGACAAATTTAAACTAGAATTTCTTGTTGCTATTTCTCAACACATCATAGATATATAATAATAACATTAACATATCAACATCTAGATGCATGCAAGATAATCATACAAAACTATAACAATAACCACATGCATGATAACCACAACCATCTGCATGTACCTTGAGGTCCAATATTGTAATCCTCGCTTTGCCAACCAATCTGTAACATTGGTACCAGAGAAAGGTTTATAGGCAATGGAACTTCGATTTGATACCACCCTATGGTATCAAATACCACCCTAAGGAAATGGAACTTCGCTCTGATACCACTATGTGGTATAAGAAGCACCCAGAATCTCTCTAGGGTAAACATGAGTTGAGTGTTATGACTCAACCTCCATGTTCCAGTTATGGAAGTGAGGTCTACTTACCTAAAACTTATTGCCATCCCTTAGGGACCATAGATCACCTAGGTGTATAACAACCACCACTGGTGATCAATCCGTAATTTGGAACTTTTTTTTTTTTCTCAGGCTTACACCCTAGCTGCAAGCATGCCAAGTTGTGCATGTGGTTGGATGGATCCAACTGAATGCATGAGCCTTCCTCCATGTGGTTGCAACTGCAATTATTTAGTTCAAAGGGTGTGGTTACGATATTTGTGCCAATTTTTCAAGGATATCCTACAAACCATTACCTTGAACAACCTAGAACTCTCTAGAACTCAGTCTAATATTATTACAAGTATATACAAATTATACTAAAGCTAGATCTTTCCCAAAAAATGCTAGTCAGGTGATAAATAGTTTGTCAAACATATAGTAAACATAGAAGTTATAGGTCATGAATGCATATATGATCATGAATTTCTTAACTTCATTAGAGGATCATAAAAAATGCTCAATTCACTCTCAAGCTATTTGCAACAACACTTGTTATCCCATGCATACATTAACCATTCCATAACTTATCAAAACATGAACAAGATCCATAATAAAGCACATCAGTCATCCATGCCTATAACCAACATATAACCATAATAAAACACATGACAAATAAGCCATAATATCAACATAATAACCAGTACATGTGCTCATTTATCACAATAGGAAAATGATTCATATTAACATATGAAAATGCCAACCAAGTCAGGGACTTCTGTTGGCTTAGGGGGTCCTAACCCAGGTTCAAAATTAGTTGCGCCAACCAGCAAATCCCTATAATAATGTCCCTTACGGCAACAACCCACATAGTGCAGGCTGTAGCCTCACCCGAAGTAGTATGGAGGATGCAAGAACCAAGTTTCTGCATCTGGAGACAAGTGTGATGTCTTTTAGTGCCTTAGATCTACCTTTGCGTAGATTGATAAACCCTTAGGGCTCAGTACTGCATCTCTACTAAAAAAATCTTCAGATCTTCACGAAGGTCTACGATTAGCCTTTGTGGAACCTTAACAGTCAATTTATCCACTTACGTGCATCGGAGAACAACCCTTAATTAGTGTTCGTGTAGATCTACTTAAGTTATTTAGTAAACATAAAAAAATTCATCAAAGTCTTCCCGAAACTTAACATACATTACATACATCTATTAAGACTTATTCAAGAGAATCACGCATCATTAGATCAATATTTCATAAAAATATGATTCATCCACATCATAGAAGTAAACAAAAATAAACATATATACACAATATTTCTTCAGTAACTTCCTTTATTTATCTTCAATTCAGCTTTACAGACTCGAAACTACCCTGCGCACTTAGCTGCAGGGGTCTGCACACTCAGTTGTGGACTCTTCCTAGGCCTCTGCGCACTCATCTGCAGAGCCTTTCTCTCCTATCTGACCCACTTCTTTGCATTATCACTTCTCTTCTATTTTCCCATTACATATAAGATTATGCCTTAGACTCCCTAAGACACACCTATTTATAGTTTTTTTCATACAATCCCATGGTCCGCGGACAATGGGTGGATCTCAAAATTGACTCAAACTTTACATAAAAAAGGGGCTAAAACCCCTTTGACTCCTAATCATTTATGGACAACGCATCCAAAAATCATGGAGACTTTATATTAGTTACAAAAAATACATGATAACTTGGGTTATTTTAATCCCAAAACTGACGTAGGGGACCCCATCCCAACAGACCCCAAACACAAAGATCATGACTCACCCTCGAGTCACCCAGTTGGTGTTGTGATCTTGCTGCAAAGATCCCCCATCTCCACTTGAATTACTTAGACTTTGGAAGGGCTTTGAGTGGTTTCCTGCTTGACTTCCTTGACTAACTTCTTTGTTGTTGTTCCTTCCGTGATGAGCCTCATTATTTGCTGTGTCTGCTACAAGCCTTTAAGCTTGTCCTGGATGGTTGTCATGACTTGATAAGCCTCTTCCAACCATGGATGCAACCTGGCCTTTAGCAAGGCCTCCTTCTTTTGTGCTTCCTCTAACTGCGTGAGGAGCTACTTGCCCTTCTGCAATTTAGCTAGGCGTTGCGCTAGTGCGATGCAGCGCGTCATTTTTATAACTTTGTCATATTGCCACCACAACTCCCTAATGTCTGTATTCAACGTCTGTAAGTTTGGATCCTCCTGCATATTTGTTACCAACTCCATGGCTTTCTCAAATAATGTTGTGCAGTCTGCAATTGTGGCATCTAGAGTGGCCAGTCCTTCCTTGATCGTGGCTTTGCACTACTCCCGGACCTTCGGTGGAGTCATGGGCTGCAATTTTAATTACAACGCTGTGATCTTCATGTTGAGTTCAAATTAAAATCGATTAACCTCAGCTTTGGCTTCACGCGCACCAACAACTAGTTTTTTTTTATCTTTGCTTCTGGCTATGCGCTTTCGGGGATATGAATTTCAGGCACTTTCCTGCATGCCTCTGCGACTACTGAATCTAGTCGTGAACTGTGCACCTTGAGCATCTCCTTCTCCTATAGAACCAGCATCTTTTCAACGAACAACTGCTGATTATTGAATTTGATTTCGCTGACAACATTGAGTGCTCCTTGTTCCCTGATGCAAATCTCTTCCACGACTCCCTGTAGTAATGCATGCAATGACTCCAATGATATCGCGGCAAGGTTCAGGCCCATATTTTGGACCTTGTCAAGGAGGGCACGCTATTCCTCGGTATCAACGCGGACTGAACCTGTAGGCAAGGGGAAGACTCGCACATCTTGTGGCCACAGAACCATCTCCATGCCTGTACTTTGAACTCGTGCCAAACTGCCTTGTGCGCCAATCACTTTCTTGACATCTACTTCGATCTCGGTTGCTTGGAGCTGCAACTCTCGGGGATCCTTCTAAACTCCTTGTTTCCGGGAAAACTAGTGTCTTTTCGATCTACTAGTCCCACTAAGATTGGCAGCTATCCTAGAAACAAACAATCAAAGCAATTTGCGATTTCCTTTATGTATGATAGATAAGAGAGAAGCAAAGGAACCAACCTGGATCTTCCACTTGATCCTTGCTTGATTTCTTTCTCCCTTGATAGAGCTTGCAACTCCTCTCCTACTTGTTTCGCTTAGAGAATATCTGTAGAAACAAAGTAACAAAACACCATCAAAGCATCTCGATCTATTATATAATAAACAATGCAAAATCAGAAATACATTGAACATACACTTGCATTCACAAATAACAATATTCAAAAGTACACGATTGTATAGAGGAAAACTCAAAGAACTTTATTAAAGTATAAGGGAGAATTACAACCTAGCTATCTGATCCAGCATCATCCTCCCAGTATCAAAGCCCTCTTCACCTCATGAAAAGCAAAATCATCCAACAATACAATGCTTCTTCTTAAATACAAACTATCAGCACTTCCTTACAAATTACAAAATTCCAGTCCCCAGATCTCTCAGATGAGGGATCCATTTATAGATGTGCACAAGGTTGTGAGTCATCTCTGGGTTTTTGATTAGTGTCATTCCACTTGTTGTTCTTGGTTCCACTTGGAGATTTCTTGGTTCTCTTACTCATCCCTGGGCGAATTCAGAGAGGCAAGTGTCATAAGAGAAGTTTTTAGAAGATTCCATGAGCATCCACTTAGCATACTGTCTCAAACATTTGTCCATTCTCGCTCATCGCACCCCAAAGAAGGCCCCTTCAGTATGCATCACACCTGGCTAGCATAGGAGTCAGTATGCATCGCACCCTAATAGTGGAGCAGTCAGTATGGTCCAGTTTTGGCCAGTTCCGAGTGGTTTTTCAGGTGGAACTTCTGGTGAATGATGTAATCAGTTGACCATGATCCTTGTTATCACTCAGGTTGTTCCCTGCTAGGGAATACGGCCGAGGTAACCACTGACCAATCTTTTAGCTACAGGTTCTAGCCTACCTGCAACCAGAGAGGGCTCTCTCTTTATATTTTAGCTTTGTTGATGAATGTTTTAGGCTAGTTATGGTGTACTGTTTTGTTTGAATTTGGTGGGTTGGTGAATTCAGATAGAACTGAGATACAGATCATAGGACAATTTGTTCCATTGGGCAATGGAGTTGAGGTATTTGTGCTGCTGAAAGTAGATTTATGAAGACAGAATGTTGCTGTAGAGCCAGATAGACGTGTGAAGCAATCTTATCATATTTTTGATGGAATTATGGAATTAGTGAGTGAAAGGCAGTTAAGAATCTTTCACTATGTTAACAAAGAAAAATGAAATTATTGCTTAAGAGCAGTTAAGAATTCTTAAACAATTTTCACCATGACATAATTAGTTTAGACATAAGCAATCAAGAATTCATATCCATGGCTAATCCAGAAGAAAACATATTTAGAAATAGAGATTGAACATAAGGTGTTTCAAAACAAATCCTAGGCTATTCTTTTTCTCTACTTGCTAAGATTATGAAAACATAAGAATTATGGAATACATAGAAAACACATACACAGTTAAGAGAAACTTATTACTTCAGCAAATGACACAAGAATTCTACAACTAAACAGAGCTATTCATATCCATCTTCAGACAGCATAAGAACCAGAAATCTCCATCAGCAATTTGTATTATCAAAAATGTCTCAAGAATACAATAGAGCTCTTCAGAAAGAATTACACTACAACCGACCCTCAATGCGTTATCTGAGGGGATATATATACAAAAAATAGGGTACAAAATATCTCAGTAGAGAGTTATTGTGCAATAAATTGCACCACCAACTCTCTTACAAAAAGTAAATGAAAACATAAATATAGCATTTAATGTTGAGATAGCTGCTATCTTTCTGTCAGACAGCTTTTGAATTTATGGCTCTGGAAAGTAGGCTGTAGCTGTGCCTTTAACTCTGCGTTAATTGAGCCTGCTGTCTGGGTGCATTGGTGAGTCACTTGTACGGATGCTTGCTGTAATTGTGTGCTGATCTGCCTGCTGACCTGTACCGTGACTTGAAAACTTTGATTTTTCTCAAAAAAGGCAAAAGCAAAGTGGAATTATCTGGGCAAAATCTCCAGCATTGCTTGCCACCAATCAGTTGGA
>APFE031449647.1:8395-30205 GCA_000404065.3 Pinus taeda | reverse complement strand
GGGGGGGGGGCAGCGAACACTCTGGGAGGCTGACGCGTGGCGGGGGTACGGCGGCAATACCGCCCATCCCCCGAACGCAAAATGTCGGGCGGCTTGTGTATAAGATTGACTGCCCACCGTTGGATGGGCGGGGCGGATGATCGTGCGACGGGCGGCGATTATGATATGACGCTGCGTTATGCAATTGGGACCCGCCGAATATTTTAATTGATTTAATTAACTCGGGCGCGGGGGTGGGTAGGAACTTTAGGATTTGGGTTTTATGGGTTAGGAGCGCCATTTATTAAAATGTTTTTATTTAAAAAAACTTTATAATAAAGTGGCTTTAAGGCGGAAAAAGGGGTGCATGGGTTAATGAGGGCGGGGTTTCAAATTTTTTGGGTTTTCACCATAGTTTCTTAAAAGAAGCCATAGTTTAGGGACAAAGGGGTTAATACCAACCTCAGATAGGTTAATATTTCCCCAAAGAAGGGTTATATAGCTATAGTGCTAGGGGGAGGATTTTTTATAGATATGTTTTGGGAAATTTTTCATAGATTCTAATAGAATTAGGGAAAGGGGGTAGTTAGGGAGCTAAATAGTACATTAGTGGTTAATATGGCTTTGTGAGATGAATGAAGGGGTAAAGCTAAGTTCTAATAGGTAAAACTTAACTTAGGATTTTGAGGATAATTGAAATGATGAGAAAGATTTTTTACACAAAAAATGTGGCTTCTTTTCATGTTTGAACTTCATGGTTTGACTAAGTAGTTTGTTATGAAATGAAGTGGAACTGGACACCTGAGCAGATCTCAAGGCCCTTGGGGGTGTTAGTAAAATGAAGTTTGGGGGAAAATAGGGGAAATTAGACATGCTTCCAATGCTTGTCCTCCACTCTCTGCTTTTTATGCCAATACCCTGAGTGACATGAGATTTTTGCACTTAGTAAGCCAATTGGTGATGGCCCTCCATTTCTGCAACTTTTCACTACTTACCCATCCTAGTAATCCTAACATTTTTTCTTCATTTGAAGTGGGTGCACTTGAATTAGCAGGCCCTGATTGTCCTCTTTTTCTTTTGACTGCCCTCCTATCTAAAACCTACACTTATTTCTTCCAAGGCCCCAGATTAAGCAGTTGGGCACCTTTATTTCTCTACCTAGCTAGTCATCTGCCAAGCTTGAGCTGTTTGGTCAGGGAACATTCTCTATTATGCAGCAAGCAATTTAACCATGGCATGGTCCAGTTTATATTATTGGGCCATCCATCAAGTATGATTAGCAACGGTATTTGCAGAGCATGATACTGCCCAAAAGATAGCAGTGGCATTTTGACTGGCCACTTTCCTGGTCTTTAGTTTGGGGTTCATTTTCACTTTTCTCTTGACCACTTGATTTTCTTGCCTTTTGATTGTTCTTTTAAGGCATACCCTCTTTTCATTTTTTAATTTTTTTATAGCATGTACACAAAATATGGAACCTTTGCAGCCTGCAATGAACATATTTAGCCCTTCCACTGTCAATCATGAAACATGAAACCTATTAGTATAGGAACCTAACAATCCTTTAGGGTATAAAACAACACTTTTAGGGGTTAAAGAGCCCTTATTTTAGTGACATAGAAGATTGGGGCTGCAGTGCCCAAATATGTCTATAACAGTTGCCACCTAAAGCATGAATTCGTAAATATTTTGATGTCGGGTGAAATGCTTTATCATGAGGATCCAAGGTATTCAAACTGGAAGGTGACCTGTATAAGATACAATACAATACATCATCATCATATTATTTTCATGATCTAGCTGAGGTGGGCATTCCCATGCTCAGCTTTATAAATTCATTTTCATGTACATAGAATAGATAACCGTCTGCAGTTGCAGACTGGTGATTCTTTATATGTAGAGTCATCATCCCTAGCTTGGATGATCATCTGTGCAACGTCTGTGTACATTTGATGTCTTTATATTCCTGAATATATCGCAACCTGGATGGATGAAACTAGATCGGGGGTCTTCAAACTCATTCAATCTTTGCCCAATGTACAAGTCGATCCATGTGAAAAGATGTCCTGAAGTCGAACATGGAAAGACATTGCCTGATTACCAGCCAATAATGTAATCTGTTAACAGGCGCGAGAGGAATCACCGATAATGATAATGACCCTCAAGATACTACAGTAAAATTCACGTGGTGTGAATATATGATCCAATGTCGAACACCATGCAAAATATTTTGGTCGAAGGCCATTGATGTAAACCTCTCACTGGAAGTGAGAAACTTTCCATTGAGGCATGCAGGCTTCAAAGCACTGAAAGAGGTGTTTCTAAGTCAACTTCTTGGATAATGAGCTGATGTTGACAAGAAGTGACCCGTCGTAGGAGGGCCTTAATGTATCCCACGTCTACGATGCGAAACGTAGCAAATGATTTTCTAGAGGTGAAAACAATATGATGATACAAGGTTCAGGAATCACGATCATGAAAAATGGAGGGTGAAGGTATTGCAGTGGATGAGGCATTAATTGGATGGTGAATTCTCTGAATGACTTCTCTTGAACATATCGGAGACACTGAGATGGATTGGTAGCGTTAACCCCAAAAGATGGATGGTACGGAGGACCAATGGTGATATGATCGGTGAACGGAATAACCTAACCCAACTCAATCATGGTGACAGAGTGAAAGTGTCATGTTCAAGAGCGACCTACTACCAACAAAATTCTTCAAGTTTTCTTCCCTTTTTCCCCAGTCATTGTTGACCACTACCTCTTTATTTTTGTCAATCTTGAGGAGGATAACATATGCTTGTTCTATAATTTTCCCTTTGGGCAAACTTGTTGCTATGTTTTAGGGAGTCTAGTGACAGTGAAACTTGTTCTTGTCTGGGTGGACCAGTTTGTCGCAATTGTTTTAACGAGTTTAATGACAAGGATAACTCGGTCCTTTTCATGTTTAGAGAGTTTTAAAATGGATGAAAAGGAAACTCCAGCTATTTTTTTTCATAGCATAATCCCTTAAGTCCGAAAAAGGATAAAATAATACAAAAGGGATGAGTTTTCGATAACTTTAGCGAGCCGAAAAGACAAGCGCTCGAACTTTTTCATGAGATCATCCCTCAAGTCCGAAAAAGATTTAAAATGTACGAGAGGGATGGCACTTCCAATCACTTTAGCGAGCTGGAGAGGCCAATAGCTCGACAATATTTTCATATTTGACGAGTCTGAAAAGAGTTTAAAGGAGGTTTGTTTTTGAGGAACGAGTGGCATTTAGGGTAGCAACTAGTTCCAGGTAAGCTTGGAACTTCTCAAAACATTGTGATGTGAAGAGGGTGGCTAATAGGGCCACTCATCGCAACTGTTCCTCAAAAAGGTAAACAATCAAGTGGAAGCGTATGATCGGCCAAAAGAATGGAGGTGATGGCAAGAACACAACCAAGGTTCAAAAGGCTGATAGAATGGCAATCACAAAGGTTATTTACCGAATGTGGGTTCTTTTTTTAACAAGCTTGAACTCTGGGGGAACAAATGCTCAACGACGGGTTTATTTTTTAACGAGCTTGAACCTTGCAGAAACATTCCTCATATGCAGGTTTATTTTTCATCGAGCTTGAACCTTGTGGAAACATTGCTCATTTTCCTTTTTATGTAAGCTAGGAACAACCAAACTAAAAAGCTAAAAACAAACTAGAAAGCTAAAAAAATCTAAGAAGCTAAAAAAAATAAATTGGTCGTTTTTCGCTTGCATAAAAAGGTTTGCATGCCCCCAGGCATCAAGAAAAGGAGAGTCTCCAGTAACCATATGGGAATCACTGTGGTTAAGTAGGATTGTTTTTGTTAGTGGTTAGACAAAAACACTTCCTTGGCTTTGTCTGCGAATTGGACAAAGGTGAGTGGTGTGTCAGACCAATCACTTAACTTACAGGGAAATTCATATGGTAGGATGGTTTCGTCAGCGGTTAGACAAAACACTTCCTTGGTTTCGTCCACAGAGTGGACAAAAGTGAATGGTGTGGGATGGAACTTCCAATCACATAACCTACAGGGAAACCTATATTTTTAGTTGGGTGCGTCTGCCAAATAGACAAGGGTGCATGCACCCTAAGCTTCGTTACATTCACCAGACTACTCGCTGCAATCAGGTGGATAGAATGAAGGTTGAAGAGAAATTCTTGATGCAAAGAGACCATTTAGGGATGATGTTTGACTTGGAGTTGTGTTTGAACTGGGAAATGAAAGTTGGTCAATAAGCTGGACAATTTTGCCTTCATGCGGGAAACACATCACTCGAAAGAGTGTTAAAACAATAGCTTCCATGTTGTAAACATCATCACATCCAAGGAGTAGATTGTAATCTAACAGTCCTTGGATTACCATCACGTTCAAGTGAACGGTTTTCCTTCTCAAAGTTACGGGTAACTTAGGAAGGATCCCTAATGGTCGAATAGTTCCTTTGTTAAAGCTTGACAAATTCTATGTAACAGGCATAAGCGATGACGAACCAAGCGCTTTCCAAGCAGTTGAGGAAAGGATACTCACTAAAGCCCCTTCATCTATTATGGTGCTAGACACGACCATTTTGTACACTTGTACTATAATCTAGAATGGTACATTAGAAGGAAGGCGGGATCTCGCTAGTTGATTCCAATCGAAGGAAGCAACTAGATTGCTTGGAGAGGGTACCGAATAAACAGTTGAATGAACCCCTTGAGTAGCAAGAACTGGGGGGTTCTCTTCCTGTTGTGAAGGAACAAGCGGATTTCCCCCAAGTTCATCAGACTCTAAAGTGACAATTTTTTTTTGAATAGTATTGTTCTCACTCTCTTTGGGAATGGTATCATCTAAAGGTAAAAATGGGTTGACTGCCATTTCGACCTGTTGACTTTGGTCCGGTATGGACTTAGAAGACTCGCTTTCAATGATAGGTGTTTCCACCGACGGTTGAGTTATGTCAGTTATATTTTCAACTAGTAAAGGGCTTGGGGAGAGTTTCTTGTATCCAGATGGAAGTCGCTGCGGTGAAGTAGGACGTTTACGGAAGACTCTTTTGGCCTCATCCAAAAAATGACAACTGGGAAGGGTATGGTACTCTTCAGATAATCTACATGGAGTTTTGGCCTTTCCTTTTTGTCCATGAACTTCACTATTACTAGTTGATGGTGTGCTATCAACATGATCACCAGAGGTTGATGACACCGGTTGGTGCAAACGGGGGGACCATTATCTCAAGATCCAAGGAATGGCTGGACAATCTCGATGAAAATGGTCTCCTCTACAAATTATACAAGGATATCTGGGAGATTTAGTGTGCGGATTTTCACCAGATGATTCATGGTAGCCCCATTGCTTAAATGACTTCTTTTTCTTCTTCTCCTTCCCGTTCTTCTTCTTCTCAGTCACTTGGTTACTAACATCACTATTTTCACCAAGAGAAGAGGAAGAAGGGGAGGGAGAAACAAACGAAGTAGAAGGCGAAGGGTCAATTTCAGTATCAACTGGTTGCTGATCACGGTATTTTGAACAATAGAGGTTGAGAATAGACATACTGGCAAACCAATTGTGATTCCTGGAAGGGACAATGTGGCCATATACGAAGCACCAATATTTCCCCAAGAAGAAAATGGACTAGGATTCCCCTCAAGAGGGATCCCTTGATTGGTGGACTCCATTATCTCAACCTAAGACCAACGAAGGAATAAGGATGTTATTCCGAATTAATAAATTTTAATGACACTTTGACACAACTTTGCTTTTTCAATTTTTAAGAGTCGAGAAAAAGATAAAGATGAATCTAGTCCCCTTCGATTTTAATGAGCCCGAAGTGACAAGTGCTCAGATGAACCTTTTCTTTGAAGGAGTCGAAAAGGAACGAAAGTGACTACTCTGGAAATCTAGAAAGAGGGATTACCAAACCAATCGCAAAACTGCAATATACACCTTGGTGATAAATTAAAGAGAAATTACCAAGGACTTATGTATGGCAGTTAATCTTCTCGAATGTCGTGCTTAGTGCATTGCGATCGATAGGGCGGTAGACATGGCTTCCTATGGATAAAGGATATAAGCCTATTGTGGTCTTCCAGTATATACTCGATGGTATGGGGAGCACAAGTCCGTGCTAGCACTTGTCGTATCAAAGAAGAGGAATCACCCAACCTTCGATGAAAATGATAGTTACTAGATTTTATGACGCCAGAACATGTCTCTATCCTAGACCTCTAATTGTGTTGCGTTAGGTTCCAAAGCGTTGTTAAGTTCATTGAAATTTATTTTAGAGTTGATCTTGTTTATAATTTTGCCTTTCAAGATTCACCACATGATGTAGATGTAAAATTCCTAAATATGCAATCTAAAATGATAAACAATCGTTGTTTACTTTTTAGCAATGAAAATCCCAGCTACTAAGGAAAGAAGATTACGGTTCTTTCAAACAAAGAGCAAAGAGCACACACTAAATGCACTTTTCCTAAATCATTTTTCACACACAGTCTAAATGTAAATACAAATGCATGTATTTTTTTTTGGTTCCCTTTAATGTGAAGAATGCCAAAAAGGAAAACTAAGTATATATCTGAAATATTTTCTTGAAAACGACATTTCGACAATTTCTTTTCAAAATGAAAGGAAGACTAAACGACACTTTTTTATTTCAAATAGAAAAATGTTTTCGACACTTCAAATATTAACAATTCCAATCAAATACATGACAAAAAGTTCAATCGACTATCTAGAGAAGGAATACTTTACGACACTTCTCTTTTTTAACAAAAAACAACAGTTACGACACTTTTTGCACCAAAACGACAGTTCGAAAAACACAACTTTTCGACGAAGGACAAAAATAGAGCTGAAAACAAGGACAAAAATCCCAAATTTCAAGGAGAGAAATAGGATTACTCAGTCATCACACCTGTGCTTCACAGAAACAGGGATGCATCTCACCTGCTACACTCGGGAAGTGCGATACATACTGGCTTCCAGTGACAGACAGTGCGATGGGCTAGGGAGCGCAACTGAGATGGATTTTGGCTCAATTTTGCAACTGATTTCAGTGAGTTAAGTTGAGCTATTATGGACAGTAAAGAGCGAAGTACAGGGGTAAGATCTTGGGAGGTTATTGAGCTACCAGAAGGGCATCTATAATGTTTGTAATTCAGATGTTTGACTCATAAATCAAACCGGAGATTGACTGAAGCAACATTCATATACTTTGCAATTGCAAAGCAAGAGCAGTTTGAAGGCTATTTGGCTAACTTCAGGCTACGTCTATAGTTTATAAAACAAACAATCAATAACAGAAAAACAAACTATTTGCTCCCCAGTGGAGTTTCCATTTTCTTTCTGGGAAAATTAGTGTCTTTTCGCTCTGCTAGTCCCACTAGGATTGGCAGTTATCTTGGAAACAAACAATCAAAGCAATTTGCGATTTCCTCTTTGTATGATAGATAAGGGAGAAGCAAAGGAACTAACCTGGATCTTTCACTTGACTCCTTGCTTGATTTCTCTCTCCCTTGATAGAGCTTGCAACTCCTCTCCTACTTGTCCCGCTTAGAGAATATCTTTAGAAACAAAGTATCAAAATACCATCAAATCATCTCGATTTATTATATCATAAACAATGCAGAATCAGAAATACATTGAACATACAAGTGCATTCAAAAATAACAAGATTCACAAGTACACCATTGTATGGAGGAAAACTCAAAGAAATTTATTAAAGTAGAAGGGAGAATTACAACCCAACTACTTGATCTAGCATCATCCTCCTAGTATCAAAGCCCTCTTCACCTCATGAAAAGCAAGATCACCCAACAATACAATGCTTCTTCTTAAAGACAAACTATCAACACTTCCTTACAAATTACAAAATTCCAACCCCCAGATCTCTCAAATGAGAGATCCATTTATAGATGTGGAGAAGGTTGTGAGTCATCTCTGGGTTTTTGATTAGTGTCATTCCACTTGTTGTTCTTGGTTTCACTTGGAGATTTCTTGGATCTCTTACTCATCCCTGGGCGAATTCAGAGAGGCAAGTGTCATAAGAAAAGTTTCTAGAAGATTCCATGAGCATCCACTTAGCAGATTGTCTCGGAAATTTGTCCATCCTCGCTTATCACACCCCACAGAAGGCCTCTTCAGTATGCATTGCACCTGGCTAGTGTAGGAGTCAGTATGCATCGCACCCTGACAGTGGAGCAGTCAGTATGATCCAGTTTTGAGTGGTTTTTCAGGTGGAATTTCTGGGGAATGATGTAATCAGTTGACCATGATCCTTTAGGGTATAAAACAACACTTTTAGGGGTTAAAGATACCTTAGTTTATCGACATATAAGATTGGGGTTGCAGTGCCCAAATATGTCTATAACGCTCCTCCCAATGCTTGCATGTACTACTGTTCCAACTGTTGGAGCACTTCTGTTGTGGCATCCCTGACTTTATCAACGATCTCATCCAAATCACTTTTTGTGAGCACCATGAGATCTCATCCCAAAGAGGCTCACTTCTTTCCATCACTAGCCTCTTTGGGAAGGGAGGCTAGTTGGAAGAAGGTGGCAAGGATCCAAAGGGTAAGGGTCACTTGGTGACTTCTTTTGGAGAATGGTTAGGAGTTTCCTCCTCTCCTTTCTCTTCAACAATCATTGTGGGTTGGTTTTGATTTTATAATGTTACAGTCCTTCCCGATATTTACTCAATATCATGAACCCGAACTGGAATAGACTGGTACTCAAATGGTAAAGGTGGGTTTGTTAGATAAATCATTTGCATTGCTTTGTTATTTTGGATTAGGCATAGGTTGAGCAGGCAATTGAGGAGGTCGAAAGGGTGGAGGTAAAGGCAATAGTGGATTAGACTAACTTGGAAGTTGTGGCATTGAATTTTGTGTATGAGGATATGACTGCATAGGTGGCTGGCAGGAATATGGGGAATGAGTTGGCCCTCTCCAACCTTGCTGCCATGGTTGAGAAGGTTGCCCATGCTGATATTGATTTCGAAACTGCCACTGCTGATTAGTGTTAGGATAAAAATATGCATGTGAATTATAACCAAAATAGTGTGGAGAAAATTCAGGAGCCATACCTACACCTACCTGAGGCCGATTTCTTCTTGCTCCCATAGCATTCAAGTATTTAGCTTCAGGTTGTCCCCCTGTAAATACAACTTTAAGTCCTGGTATAGAGGGACATTTTTCTGTGATATGGTCTTCTACAAAAATAGCACACTTGTTAGTTTCTTTTAAATTAAGAGGACACTCCTTAGGCGGATGCTTATCCCTACATTTAGGACAGAAAATACATAGTGATTCTTGTTCTTTTAAAAGTTTTTGCTGAAATTTTAAAGAGTCCAACTGTTAGAAACAACGTTCATTATATCAAATTTCATGTTTTCCATTTTATTTTCTAGTCCAATAATCATAACATCAGTAGATTCAGTTTTTCTATTTCTAGTTCGAGTTCCTCTACTAGATCTATACTGATTTCTTGAAAATTTCCTGCATAATTCACAAATTTGATCAAAAGTTTGTTGGGAGATATCACCTTGTCCTAGCAGATTTAGATTATTTCTAGCATTATCAGTAAGTCCTCTCAAGAACAAGGTTCTAATAGTGCTGGAATCCAGCTTAAGTTTCGACTTTTGTATAATATACATAAATCTTTCTAAGTAATCTTCAAGAGTTTCATCATCATCCTGTATGATCATAAAAATTTCATCCTGCATGTCCCGAGTTTTGCAATATTCCTATTATTTAGACAAAAATACTTTCTTCATCTATTCCCAAGAGGTTATAGATTTTCCTCTTAGCCCCATGAACCAGCGCAGGGCTGAATCCTTGAGAGTAGCAGGAAATAATCTTAACTTTTGAGCGTCAGTTGAATAATCATAACTTCTACACAGAATATCAAACTCGAATAGAAAAGAGTAAGGGTCTTCATGAACTTTACCATGGAAATGGGGTAGAGCTGATGGTGGAATATTCTTCATTTGCGCCACAATATCAGGATCCACAATTGGAAACTCTAAAGTGGATTGTTCTCCACTTACCTGGTTTTCACAAGACCCTTCCACGTAATCTTCATGATCTACCATTGTTTTTCTCCTACTCTTAACAAGTTGAACCACACTTGAGTTGTTGTCACCAGAATCCAGGTGGATTGTTCCTGCGTGATGGGTTTGAATTGGATTGGGCTTCTTGCTCATAGAAGGAGACCCAATATGAAAATTCTTTTCAGAATTCTTTTGGCCCTTAGTGGGCTTTGAACCCTTACCTTTCCTAGGCATTCATTTCAGACAAAAAAAAAAAAAAAAAAAAGAAGAAGTAATTTCTAATAGTAAGAAATGTTGTCAGTAATCAATCAACACCAGTAAAATTCCTTCAAAAGAAAAATATTTCCCAAACAACACTAAAAGAAAAAATTACCTCTATTGTACAATCAGAAAATTCTTACCAAATCAAATCGCCTCCCCGACAACAACGCCAAAATGTTGGGTGTAGGAATTACACTTAATTAAACTACTCAACACTTAAATTGTCAACCCGGGCGATTCATAAAATTAGAGATGAAGCACATGCAATGCCAGAGATGGTATGAATGTTTCTAATATCAATTCCTACTTTCTTTAAAGGAAATATTACAGAATCAAACTATAGAGAAAAAGGCAACTTGAACCATCAAAATAATGTAAGGCTGGAACAAGAATAAATGCACTTGCAAAAGAGATTCAGAAATAAAAGGGGCAATTATTCTAGCTGACTATTGATTAACTACTGAGAGTGTGTTTTCTTTGGCAAAGACACTTTAGCAGTCTTCAAAAAATGGGCCCTTCAGACCTGCTTATGTAAAGATTTCCTTCTCGCAAGAACCGATCTTGCACTAGTGCAGTTTGCTTGCACTAGTGCAGTTTGCTTGCACTAGTGGAGGAACAACAATTTATGCAGAGGGTGTAAAATGATGTCTATACTAAAAGTGCTTTTCTTCGTGCAAGGGCTTGAACTTTCTCAAGTCCATAGCACTCAGATCTAGTAACAAGGAACTGGTTCTGGTACCCGATCAGAGCTTCTTACACTTTAACTTTTAATTCTTGAAATCAGTGCTTAATTACTGCAAGTGTTATGAAGCCAAATTGCCTACCAAAAAGATGAATGTTTATGAGTTTATCAAAGTGCATAAATAGAGAAACAATCTTTTTAATTTGTCCTGTTATGAAATGCTAGTGAAAGCAAGAAATTTGTTAGAAGTAAACTAAAAAGGCTTGTTGCATCACACCATCTAGCATTGGTGTAGGAACAGTTCTTCTGCTCGGACCAGGCGGGGAAAACCAAACAAAATGTGCAGAAAGTGAATAGCACACCAATGTGCACTGGTGCAGGTAATTTCTCCTGCTTGAACCAAGCGAGGAAAAACCAAACAAAACGTGCAGAAAGTGAATAACACACCAATGTGCACTGTTGCAGGTAATTTCTCCTGCTCGAACCAGGCAAGAAAAACCAATCCAAAATCAAATGCAGGGAAAGGAAATTTAACTACTTCACGTTGCAGATCTGCTTTCACTCAAACAGAAATTCAGATGTTGTAAATTAAATCACACTTGGTAGTTTAAAACATAATTTACAAGAACAAAAAAGAGGTAGAACGTGCTGGGTTGGCTGGGCCCTGGCCAACTAGCGCATTTCCCTTTCAAATAAAAATGCTACTCAGTACTTTATCAATTCATCGGCATTCAAAACATAAAAAAGATACAGTTTTTGGAACATAAGGCAGAGATCCCTTTCTCATTAAATCATATAGGCAAATAAATGTGTGATTACATATCCAGCGCAGATTCGGGCGATAACAAAAGACAGGCCTGTTATCACCTTCCTAGTTCTCCCTCTATTCTATACAAAATCATTAACCATTTCGTCATATTTACATTTCTCCTTATATATATGCTTGGCCGAAGGCCAAAAGGATCGTTTAACTCATTACATAGCCGATTGCAGAATTTAGATCGTTACAACAAATTACATAACCGATTGCAAAATAAGCTTTCGGCCTTCAAAATTAAGCATTTTAAGAGAACAGGTCGTG
Organism: Pinus taeda; assembly: GCA_000404065.3. Taxonomy (NCBI): domain Eukaryota; kingdom Viridiplantae; phylum Streptophyta; class Pinopsida; order Pinales; family Pinaceae; genus Pinus; species Pinus taeda. The sequence goes on along the minus strand of APFE031449647.1, from coordinate 18,165 downwards.
GCTATCTCCAGCTGTTCGTTCCTCCTAAATTTGATCTCAGCTACTCTCAATTGTCTTGCTGTCATAACCGGGACTCGACTGCCTCCATATATGTCTTGTTGTCGTGGCTAAGGCGATGCAAAATTAAGCGGCAATCAAGGAGATCCGGATTTGTTGCCAATTCGCGGTGCTGGCACTGGTGCGAGATCTGATCTGCACTAAGATCAACGGTCAAGGTAAGCATTTAACTATTAAATAACATAGGAGGTATCGATAAGTTACGAAAGTAATTATAAGCAAGAAATTACGTAAGAAATAATTAATAAATGCTAAGTTAAGTTAGAAAATGTAAAATATGAAGTTAATGCAAAATGTGTCATCATTTGCACTAGTGCAAGATGAGGGCATATAAGATAGGTAAAACATGGGTAAATGGTTATGATTTGGGAAGGGAAAAATGGTCAAAAAGGGTGCAAATTAGGGGACTAACAATAGAATGTACAAGTGGCATTGTGTACACATTGTGCAGGTGGTTCCATGTACATGTGATTTTGTGTACACGTTTTGCAAGTGGTGCTTTGTACAAGTGGTATTGTGTACATGTTGTAAATATAGTACTGGTGTACATGTGGTATTATGTGCATGTCGTACATGCTATGTTGCGGGCATGCGACATTATGTGTGTGCATTGTGTAGTTGTGGTATCATGGCATGTGTATTCATTGTGTGGTACTCTGTGTACGCACATGTATTGTGTGGTGTTGTACATCAGGTATAAATGTATGGTGTGTTGTCGTACACTGGGTGTAGGTGTATGTATATGTTGTGTTGTATACTGGGTGTAGGTGAATGAGTTGTATGTCATGTGTAGGTGCATTTATTACATGGTCTTGTATGTCATGCGTGGTTGTATGTGTTTGATGCACATTTTTTTATGTACACATGGTTGAGGAGAAGGAATTGGGTGTTTGTCAGGGGTGACAAGTGATTCGGAGTGTGTATGGGATAAGAACAAAGGTAGAAGCTAAGGATTGATTAAAGGATAAATATTAGTATTTTATTTTATTTTTATTATGCATGTGATTTATGGTTCTGATCTATGATTATTACATGTGATCTATGATTCTGATTTATGATGGTTACATGTGATTTATGATTTTGATCTATGATGGTTGCGTTTTGAGCTAATCTGATGTGATATGTTTATACATGATGGTCAAAGGTGCTAGTTTGACTTGTTATGATAAGAAGAAAACAAAATTGCAAGTATACCTTATTTATTGGCCACCAATCAATTATGATTTGAAGATATTCAATTTATTTTGAATCTAATGGAAATTATGTGCTTGGTATAAGAAAGCAGGAAATGCCCAATTGGCTGGTTGAAACTAATGGCAAGAATTAGCAGCAACAACAAAAGGATTGGAATGGGAAACAGTATGTTGGTAAAGCATTCAGGAGCTGGGTCATTGTGGGACACGGGTACCCAATAGTGTCCATTGATTTCCATGAGCATGATATAACTAGTATGATGGTTTTAACACAGGTATATGCCTTGGTTTTTCTATGTTACGATGCCCTTTCCAAGGGATGGACTGCCCAGGATGGGGGTGCCAGAGGAACTTGGAAGGTGTGTGACTGCACGGAAGGGGGTGACTGGATTTCCTGAGGGAATGTGTAGCAGAGAAGGGAAGGTAGAGGATATATTTGTTTTAGTGATTAGAATTGCCAAATGGAATCAAATGCACATTGGGAGTGTGCCATGGAACAATGAGTCAGTAATTGTTCACTGAGACAACGAGCAACGCAATATTACAACAACGGACATTTGATGCATATTTGATCTTGCAGTGGAGTTTTGACTTCCTGGGAAGAAGGTGAATCTTGGTATTACTTGAGGGTGGAGGTGTGAGCCTCTGTATTCCCTTGTTATTTATGGAGGCACTATATCATTTTATTTGTTATTTGAGAAAATGTGCATATGTGTATATGTGTATTATAGTAAATATTGTATTGAGTTGTGTTATGAAGCTGCATAAAAAATATGATTATTTGCTATTATGAAACCAGCTCACAAAATAGAAGAAGAGATAGATCAATGACTTCAAAATAAGCCTCTTTGAGGGGGCAACATCCTCTACATTACACAAATGAACAATTCTTGGATGATATAAATGAAAATACCTCATTTCTATATATAGGAGTCTAAGGGGTCACAATATAATTAGAGCTTACATAACAATAATATTGTAAGGGCACAACAATAACAAGAGTGGGCTTCTATGGGGCACAATAATAACAATATGGGGACTAATGGGCACAACAATACAATAAGAGGGTTGCAACTAATAACAATAAGGGACTACACTAGTAGTATAGGGACCTAACATGCCCCTCTCCTTCAAAAAAGTGTTGTCCTCAATGTTTGAGTAGTTTTGGATGCTTCTGTATAAAATTCTCATCCTCCCATGTGGAATATTCAGTGGTTAAGTTCTTCCACTTGATGAGATACTCTGAAACTGATCGATTTCGTAGCTATCGGGTTCTTATTTCCGTGACTGCTTCAAGTTCCAATATGATTTTTCCTTCCCCGTCAAGTTCTAGAAATATTGTTTAAAATGGGAGCTTGTTACCTAGAACCTTCTTTAAGCCTGAAACATGGACAACGGAGTGCGTTCGAGAAGATGCAGGAAGCTCTAATTTGTATGCCATAGTACCAATATTTTACAACACCGTGTAAACACCATAGTACTTTGGTGATAATTTATTATCCTTCTTAGCTTGCTTTAGGGACATTTATTTGTATGGTTGTAACCGTAAAAATACCCAATCGCCTACATCAAAACTCCTTCACTGTGATGTTGATTTTCATGTTGTTTCATTCGATTCTACACCAAAGTGAGGTTATCCTTTAGGATTTGGAGAAATTTTTGTTGATTCTCGATGTGATGTTCCACTGCTTAAACCTTAGAATTTTCTCTTAAAGATGATGTGACGGAAGGTGGATGATATCGATAAAGTGCTAATGCATTACAAGATATGGTTAGATTCATTTCTTATTTCTCTGGGGTTGGTTCCTGGTGTATATCCTCTTCTTTTGACATTTCTTGATCCTTTTCTTCATCCTCTTCACAATCTATTTAAAATAATTTCTTCTCAGCACACTTATGACCTTTAGTGTATTTGTTATCACAACTGTAAAAAATCCCTTTTTCTCTTTTTTCCTCCAACTATTGTGTTGTCAAACTTGAAGGTTTTAGAAGGCTAGGAGTAGCAACACTTCCATCTTTATAGTTGTGAGTGGTAGACTTCCTTGTTGCCATAATTTTTCTTTCCACTTTTCTAGCCACCCCGAATGCCTTCTCCAATGAATCAGGTTCCCAAAGGCGAACTTCATGTTTGATGTTATCATTTAAAGTCCATATGAATACATCAGTCCTATGCTCCTCTGGAATATGATTTACCCTTATATTCAATTTTTGGAAGTCCTCAATGTGCTTTTCCATTAAACCCTTTTGTTTGATATTTATCAATTGGATAAACAAGGTGTTTCTCTTTGTATCCTCATAATGTGCTATCATTTCCTCCATAAAAATGGACCAACTGACCATTTTTTTACGATAGAAAAGTAATCAATACCATGAAAACTAATAGGGTTCTAAATATAGAGTTGCAATATGTACCTTTTGTGTGTTTCACACATTATGGAGATCAAAATATTTCTCCATCTATAGTATCCATGTTACGAGATCCTTGCCATCAAACTTCCTCATATCAATCATTGGAATATGGTGGGTCTTCAATCCAACTTTAGATTCTATGAAAACAAGATTAACATTTATTTTGTTCTCATCATGGGTTTCCTCTACTACCTTTTCATCATTAGGAATCCTTTCTTGTAGCATCTTTGTCCCACTTTCCTTCAAACCTTCCATGCATTTCTTCAAATATTCCATGTCTTTCTTCAAATTTTCTTCTATACCATTGATATTAACTTCCATGGCATAGATAAAACTATTTATCTTAGCTTCGATCACATTATTCAAATCATCCATCCAAATTTGCTTACTAGGTGTTTCTATTTTCTTGATTCGATTCATTCTTTTTCTTGCTTTTAGGAGCTTGATATTTAAACAACTGTAACTCTATAATTTCAAATCTCTAAGTTCTGAAATTTTGGCTTGTGGCAGCCCTCTGAGTCCTCTTTCCAGCCCCATAATTCTGAACGCTATTTTATTTTCCAAGAAAGTGTTATCCTCAATCTCCCATGATGACATGATTATAGACTGGTTCAGTAGAGTGAACTTGTACAAAGTTCCACGTGTCATTGTTTCAACCTTAGGCCCTAAACAAAATAGCCAACAAACTAAAGTTTGTTCTATTTTTTTTTTTTAACTTTTTACGAAATTTGAATTCTATGCTTGGAGAGAAACTTATGACGATTTTACCAAGGTCACATGTTTGAGATGGAATTCGGGAGACTGAAAAAAGCCCAACTTCCTTGGATCATATCTCAGAAAATATAACGCGACAAGATCTGAAATTGGGAAAGGAGGTTCATCAATATTTCAGCTCAAATGGGTTTTAATTTTAGCTTATGAAACTTCATAGAAAAAAGTTTATAGTGCAAATTCCACGATGACCTATTTGAAGTAGCGAAACCCTAGAATCCAAATCTCTTATACCAAATGTTATGCAACTAGCTCACAAAATAGAAGAAGAGATAGATCAATGACTTCAAAATAAGCCTCTTCAAGGGGGAACCCTCCTTTACATTACACAAATTAACAATTCTTGGATGATATTAATGACAAGGCCTTCTTTCTATAAATAGGAGTCTAAGGGGTCATAATATAATCAGAGCCTACATAACAATAATATTGTAAGGGCACAACAATAACAATAGTGGGCTTCTATAGGGCACAATAATAACAATATGGGGACTACATAGGCACAACAATACAATAAGGGGGTTGTACTAATAATAATAAGGGGCTACACTAGTATTATAGGGACCTAACATTTCCTAGTTGAAGCAAATGTGTATATGTGCATATGAGGTTATTAGTGTAAATATCGTAATGAGTTGTGTTATAAAGCTCCAGTAAACGGTATGATTGTCATGTTTCAGCAATGGCCATTGTAAATACCGCAACAAGATGTTTTATAAACTCTATGGGTAGTATGTTTTGTTTTTAGTAGTCTTGTTGGTTATAGGTGTCATTGAACACTGAGGACAATGTTCTCCCAAGGGGGAGGGTTCTGTAACAACCCTTGTTAAAAATTCATGTCAAAATATATAAGGCCACAGTCGTGGGACATGTATTCCAAGTTGATTGGTGGGAAAAGCATCCTAGTGGGTGTTCACTTCGGTTTATTATGGCTAAGGAAATTGGCAAAGGCAATGGCAAAGGCTTTGGAAAGGCAAAATGGCATTTTGGCACATTTATTTTTGAAAATAATGGAAATTAGGAGAAAAGGAAGGTGAAATGTCACATGTTTCATGTGAGGAGGAAAATGAAGGAAAATAATGGAAAATGAAGAAAATAGAGGCCTCATTAATAAAAAGGCTTATGAGGATCAGTGGGGAGGCTTGGTTAGAGAAGCTTGGTCAATTCCGTTTTTGAGCTCTCTCTCTTTCTCTCTCTCTCTCTCTCTCTCATACTCTTGGATACTTATAGTTTTCTTGGGGAGTGTAGCATAGTTGGATTTTTGGAGCAATAATGCAAAAGAAGAGTAGGAAAGCGCAATAGGACATCGGGATCAATAGCTACATCGGGTTTTTCTTGCAAGTACCGAGTTGCATATAAGTTTCCTCACTAGTTTTGGCATGCATGGTGCATGCATGTAGTTTAATGGTTATGATCTGTCATTAACATGGAGGATTGCCTAGATTTCCTAGCCTTTCCATTTCATGGATAGCCATGGTGTTGTGGGTTCACTTCTTTGTTTTTCTGGTTAGTTCTCATGTTTCCTTTAGCTTGAGTTGAGTTACTAGTTCCTAGAGGCTTAGTTCGACAAACGCTCTGGAAGCCCAGTAACAGCTTAGGATGAGTTACTAGTCCAGGAGCCTTGTTTGGAAAAACACTCTCGAGTGCGGTATAAGTGGCGGATTGAGTTACTAGTCCTGGAGCCTTGGTTCGAACAAACACTCTGGAGCCCTGGAAGGCTTGGATAGATACAAATCGGATGATAGTTTTGTGCTGTCTGGTTGTGAGGTGGAATCACTATTTGATAGGTTGAGGTGGTTGGCCTCTAGAATCCCTTGATGATTTTGGATTGATGTCTTTTATGAGATCCCACGTTCATGATTAGAATATGGCACGGGGTGAATGGCTGAAGAGAGATTTGGCTCAACCATTCTACGGTCAGGTGGAAGATGGTAGTCCCATCCCGGGTTTGGATTTTGCATCATCAATATGAGGTTGTTTCTCCTAATTATCTCATGAGTATTATATTGTTTTATATGTGGTTTATATGGTTGTTGTATCCTTTATATTTCTGTTGTTATTACGCTGGTTATAAGCATGTATTATCACAGTGATGATGTATGGCTTTCCTCATGTTTTGATTGGTAAATGAATGAATAATGTATCTATGACCTAATAAATGATAATGTAGCTAAAGATATAAAGGAACAATGCTTCTTAAAGATTCTCAGATAAGTATGAGACCCTTATGTTCAAATTTGTTAGTTAAACTTGTAGATTTCATTCATGCCAAGTCTTTGACAGAATGTCAGTCCTAGTTGGGGATGGTAAGACCTAATCCTAGAGTTATTTTTTTTATTTATTAGTCTTTTCATGATGTGTTTAATGGATCCAGAAGTTCCATCAAGTTTTGGGCAGTGGCATGAATTTTGGGGTTGAAAAGTGCCTTAAATTCCCTAGACTCTCGCATAGGTCTGCAGGAAATAGTCCCTGGATGCAGGAATGCAGGCTTGTGGGAGCATCCAAAACTCTCTAGATGCTGGCATGCCCATAACATGGGAGCATCTAGAGGTTTAATATCTTTAAAACTCAGTGGGACCTAGGGGCTGGCTAGCAGAAAGGTTGGGATGGTTCCTAGGGGTCCTATTACTGATGTTGAAGGTTTGTATGGTGTGTTTCCATGAGTTCCACTTCCTTAACGTGACTTAGGAGGTCGAATATTTTGGGAAAAATACTGAGAGAGGGGGTGAATCAGTATTTTCAAAACATTAACCTTTTCAATCATATCTTGATTTATATACGCGACTTTATTGAAGGCAACCCACGTATGTATGCGACTATTATTCAGACAACTAACATACACCTAGTAAACTTACTTTTTCAATTAATTCATCTTATGTTTATCTTAAGTGAATGTGTCAGTACTTCATTAAGCATTAAACATATAGTAACCATGTGCAGTAAGAACAAAATAAGCCGTCACGCATAAGAAACACACATGAACACCAGGACTTAAGGTGGAAGCCCAATGTGGGAAGAAAAACCACCATTGTTGTCGTCTTTGTCTTCTTTAATATAAAGAAAATATTGTTACAATCTTGTATTGGCATGGACTTGTACCATCACGGAGGCACCAACCTACAAAAGGCTACAACCTTATCTCGTTCTCTAGCACCCACTGGAAGGGAGGACCAACCCCCTTATCACATTTACCAACACCCACAGAAAGGGAGCTCCAACCCCCTGATCTAATTTACCAGCTACCACTGGAAGGAAGCTCCAACTCCCTCATTGAAGCCTCCAACCTTCAACACCTTCGGGGACCACGTTTTATAAATTTTCATACTGGATCCACGTGCTACAACACATCACAACTTATAGGCCATGTTTCATCAAATTTTTAGATTAGACCCACTATCAACATTTAATCCCAAAACTAATCATCAAAACTAAAACTTATTACTGTAACTCAACCATTAAACTAATTAATCATTGAACCAATAGAACCAACCAATCACTGAATCCACTGAAATCCAAATCACTAAATCATCTAAAACCCAGATCAATCAGCTTAAACAATCAGAATAGACAGATCATTGTAACCAGAATATCAATCAACATATTGCACATCACACAAACTAGATTCTGTTATTGTAAACCCTGATCAACAATATGTCAAAATATGTACACTACTTTACAGTATCAAACCCGCATGTGTACGTGGTTTCCATGAAGCATACCCATGTACGGATCTTAAATCACTAATTTCTGAAAACTGAAGGACTATCATTCTAAAATAAATATTGAATCATACTTATATATATCGCATCATTATTAAATAACCACAAAACCTTCACTCAAATTCAACAACAAGTATCTTAAACATACTTCAATCAATCAATCCTTAATCAAAACATCATTGTTTAAGCCTAGATCATCAAGAGGACTTCATTGATAGACAACAAAAACACATCAAGATTGATTAAACTAATCATACATCCTTTTCATCAAAACCCTACTTTTTGTACGTGCTTTCCTCAAAACAAAACCGCGTGTATACGCACTTTTCAGGAAACAAACTTGCGTATACGTGACTCACCAGTATCACACCCCATGTGTGTATGTTCCTTGCAGGATATAAAACCCACGTATAGATCTGCAATTTCAAAATCAAACCTTCACTGCAACACAGAACTTCAGACATACCCATATCTCGGCATACACAAAAAAATCATGTGTCAAGGCACTATCAACATAGATCAAATCACCTCATAATCAAGTTTGTCATCTTATATCTATTGGATTTGATCCATCATCAACTTCACAGGTGCATACTTAGTTTTATATCAAGAAAAATATCAATAACCCATTACATGCTTAATTACTTCATATATAACTATTCATAAAATATTCATCACTTGCACACCCACTACCACTTTGATCTGCATCTCCTTATATATCTTAACCCTTATCCAATACCATGGGTTAAAACCATACTCCAGCTGATGGTTTTCTTAGATGGGATCAAAACATATGTTACTAGGCTCAATACCATAAGGAAATAACATGGTAAGGATCCTTGGTATTTAGAATACCATGGTGTGGAAACTGGACATGCCTTTTCTTCTTCATACCCACATGTGTACACAACGTTTCTTAACAGAACCCGTGTATACTTCTAGAAATTTCAACTTTATCATTCCTTTGCCTCTGAACTACTATGCCTTTGATGAAATTCTCTGTCACATGTGGACACATCCTGTTCACATCTTCATCAAGTACGTTTCCATCAAATGACAACTCATCAAATAGGTTTCCATCAAGGACAACACGTAATTCGTAATGCTAACAATATCCCCCTTTGGACTTGATGCCAACGACTTTTGTGTTTGGTCACCACCACCTGTGGATACCTATATAAAACATTAAGATAAGCATCAATCTCTTCAAACACCAAGATTTTCAAACACCAATTTACTCTGCCCCTTTGACATCAAGGGAAAAGGGCTAACCAATGTTAAATGAAGGCTTTCATAGATCTGAACTGTTGAGTATGAACATTGAATATTGAACATGCTCCCCTTGAGTAAATGTTGAAATTTCTGAAGGGAGTGTTGGGTAGGTAAATCCCCTCTGTGGACAGAGGCGATCCCACTAGCTCGACAGGGGTCTAGCAACAATCACACACGCTACACGCAAGTTCCTAATTGCATAATTTAAAGATTGATCAGAAAGATCTACCTGGAATCCAACGCTATTTGTCGTGGAAGAAACGCTGCTCCTGTTCTTTAGCTTTGGCCGGTCACTATCCTTACGCTCCACGTATGGACACCTGCACAAACAAAGAACAATCTGACACAA
>APFE031449641.1:0-12565 GCA_000404065.3 Pinus taeda | reverse complement strand
ATCAACTACCTCAATCTTGTCTCTATGAAACTCGAATTTACATCTTTATAATTCCTTTGTCAAGATGTTAGCATATTTCTCCTCCTTGGGAATGTAATCTAACAACATGGTCTGCCTCAACACATAATCTCTGAGATGATCATATTGGATAGAAATATGCTTAGACCAATCATGAAAAACTAGATTTTCAGAGAGTTTTATACAACTCTGATTATCATAGTAAATCAATGTAGGATCCATTTATTGAAAAAGCAATGTAACTAGGTTCTTTCTCATCCAAATAGCCTCACATGTTACATGACTTGCAGCCATGTACTTTGCCTCTACCAAACTAAGTGCAACTGATCTTTGTTTCCTGATATACCAAGAAACTGTCGCTGACCCAAAACTGAATATCCCTCCTAATGTGCTCTTCCTGTCGGATGGACTCCCTGCCTAATGTAGATTGGTGAAGCCTTCAAGCTTCACTCCCTCTTTCTGTTTGTACCATAACCTAAACTAAGTAATGCCTCTGAGGTATCTCAACACATTCTTTGTTGCCTTTGAATATAGCTTGGTAGGCCTAACCATCACTTAACTAAGCTGGTTAACTACATAACACATATCTAGTCATGTGTTCACCAAGTACATGAGTGAACCCACAAGCTTCCTGTAAAAATTAGCTGCCACTACTTCACCTGAAGTAGCATCCTCCTTCCTCCAATTATTGGCTAGAGGAGTCTCCATGGGTTTACTACACTCCATGTGGAATCTCTTGAGTATCTTGCTGCCATACTAGCCCTAAGATATTTCAACTCCCCATCTCCCTACCATACCTCCATGCCATGAAAGTAATGCATGAGCCCCATGTCCTTCATCTCAAACTCTCTTGCAGGGTACTCCTTACAATATTTTATGAGCTTCTCATCACCTATCAGTATGAGATCATCAACATAAAGTACAATGATCAACAAATTACCTTCCACCATAATGTGGTACAGGTTTGCATCCACTTCATTCTTTGTGAAGCCCAACCCAATGAAGTAGCTATCTATTTTGGTGTAGGGGTGCTTGCTTCAACCCATATAATGTTCTCTTGAGTTAGCGCACATGCGACTCATGATCAAAGGTCTCAAAACCTTCGAGCTTCTCTATGTACACCTCTTCCTCAACCATGTGATTGAGGAAGGAATTATTCACATCCAATTGATGGATCTTCCAACCCATCTGTGCTGATAGTGCCAATATATATTTGATGAATGAGTACCTTGCAACAGGAGCAAAGGTTTCATCATAGTCAAGCCCCTCTCTCTATGAAAAGCCACAGGCCAGAAATTTGGCCTTATGCTTTTGCATGCTACCATCTGCAACCTGCTTTACCTTGTAAATCCAATGGGAGCTCACTACTAACTTGTCCTCCAGTCTCGGGACCACATCCCAAACACAGTTTTGAACTATGGAGTCATACTTCTCCACCATCACATCAACACAAACCATTTGTTGCACTGCTTCCTGAAAGGAAGATGGCTCTATCATAACACATGCACCCATAAGTGCCATATATCCAGTGTACCTCTCTAGTGACCTCCTCTGTCTACGCTGAGAAGTGGGTGCTACAACATTGTCTCGTACATCATTCAACAATTTTTCAAACTCTCTAGTGTGCTTTCTTCTCTATCTAGAAGACTTTGCCTGAGTGGATGTCTCGGCTCCTAGAACCTTTGCATGTGTGTGCTTTGCATCAATCTGAGGCCCCTCAACCTTAGGAGCTAAATGCTCCTCATACGCATGTATCTCAAGCTTCCTCTTAAGTGAAACTCGCATGTCCTTCTCCTTATCGAATCTAATATCCCTACGAACCATTGTCATCTGATTGGTTGACATGTACACCTGATATTTGTGAGGTGTATCGGTGTACCCCACAAATATCCCCAACTCTGTCATTGGGTCAAGCTTCTTCCATACATATTTGGTTACATGGAAATATACTGATGACCCAAAAATCCTGAACCGACCAGCAAATGGCCTCTTACTAGAATAAGCCACCTCTGGTGCCTTCATGTCAAGTATTTGATGTGGGTTACGACTCTAAACATAAAATTCTGTGTTTCATGCCTCAACCCACAAGTGTAGTGTTAGGCCCTGATCATGCAAAATTTCCCTTGATGCCCCTACAATTCTTTTATTCTTGCTCTCGGTAACACCATTCTGTTGATGGTTATGAGGTGTCGTTAACTCTCGTTTAATCCCTTCCACTACACAGAAGTTCTTAAACTCATTGGATACATACTCATGACCATTATCACTCCTTAGAGATTTAACCTTTTTTCCTGACTCTTTATCTACCAATGCTTTGAACTCACAAAACTTTGTGAATGTTTTCTCCTTTTTCTGCATGATAAATATTCATCATTTACAAGAATAGTCATAAAACAATATAACATAATACCTGTGTTTGTCCATGGATGTTTTCAAGAATGTTCCACACACATCTGAATGGACTCTCTCTAGAATAGACTCTGCTCGACTGTCTCTGTCTCCAAAGGAATACTTGGTGTATGCTGACTCAAGCGTACCTTTGGGATGACCAATAGAGACCTACTGTAATATCTTCAAAGCCCCATGATGCAAGTGGCTCAATCGTCTGTGCCAAGACTCACCAATGTCTCGGCATTGCATATTTTGTACTTTTGAACTCAAAGAAACGCACACCTCTACCTCTAGCTTATAGATATTCTTAACTTGAATCCCTATCTTCTTTACTAGACCTATGGCTTTGTGTTGAAGGAATGCATTTCCTTTCGAGAAGATCACATCATAGCCTCTATCCTAAAAAATGGCAAATGATACTAAGTTCTTCTTCAGCCCGGGTACATACATAACATTATTCAAGGTGAGTGGAGCCCCATGCTCCCTCTGAAAAGAAATCTTGCCCAATCTAGTAACATTATACTTCTAGTCATCACCCATCTCGATATGCATCTAGAGATCGTTCTCCTCCAAGTCACTAAATAACTCTTTGTCACCAATCATGTGGAATGAAGCTCCAAGTCTAAGTATCATACACTTCCCAACATTGATGACACCAAGTATGTAATGAGGGAAAAGTCCAATTCGAATTGAGAGGTCAAAGCCTCACCTGTCGCTCATCCTTAGGACTTCTCCTTGGACTTCTTGAGTGGAAAATTTGTAAAAAAATGTCCCATCTTGTGACAGTGAAAGCATTTAACTTTTGTCATGTCTTTCTTCTTACCTCCATGATAAGAATTTGATTTGGAATGGGAATTTTTCCCTTTCCCCTTCCTTGCCTTAATCACTAAGTCACAATTCTCTTCATCATCAGTCTTTAATGAAGATCCATCCCTGGTGTTCCTCTTGATCTTATCCTGCATAAAATCCGACCATAGTCATTCCCAATCTGGCAGCTTCTCCCAACCATTGACAGATTCCTTATAATTATGCCAACTCTTTGGGAGTTCAAGAAGAGCAAGGCTCACCATATATTCCTCGAAAACCGTGATTCCAACACTTCCAAGTTCATCCCAACATTAAGTGAAATTAGTCAAGTATTTTGGAATGGTCTCGCCTTTCTTCATTTTGATTTTTTTAAGTTTATCCTTTAGTGCCAACTTCCTTTTATCATTGATATTCTGATACAGGTCATTCAATGTTTTCCACATAGCATGAGGAGTTTCTTTCCCATGGAGACTCAAGACAATGTGGTCTCAAATCCCTCAAGGATTACCCGCCTTGTCTTCGCCACACACTTCTTCCATTCATAAAAGTTTTGTGGATCAGTGGTCGTTGGCTTAGGAATTTCCTCTTCAACAAATTCCTTCAATCCATTGTCCTCTAGCACAACCTCCATCATGTGTCTCCAGGATATAAAATTTTAGTTGCCTTCCAAGGCATACTCGAGCCTTAACCCATAGAAATCCATCTATAGATCCTAAAGTATGTATTGCAAATTTGACTTTCACCTATAACACAAAAACTCAAAACTTTGAAATCTCCTCTAGTATACGGTTCTCAGCTCTAATACCATGTATATTTTCTTGTAGATTCACAAGCTCTTGGAATGTACTAAAGCAAGAGACATGAATCTACTTCTACTCTTTATAATGAGAGCACATAAAGATCGAGATTACAATTCTTGTTCACACAAGAACAATCCCAACACTCAGTAAAATTAATCTCCAACCCACAAGAAAGCACTATGCAACACTTAGCCAATTCACCAGCTCTCCAAGTCCCTATTTGCTTGCGCAAATCCTATGACTAATTAACCCATATTAAGAGGAATTCAGTGCACTCAAAACTGCACAATCCTTTGAAGGATTAGTTCCTAATTACATGCACTATCATTGCAACTCAGAAAAATCTAAAACAAATAGTACATTGTCCCTGCACTCTAGTCTCAACTAGGTCTTTTTTAGAATCGACATGCATGAGTTTCTGATGAGGAAATATTCATTTAAATAGACTAGCACTAATTGAGTTCACTAATGCATCAACTATTGTTAACTCACTATTCATTCCTCAAACAGTTTGAAACTAATTTAACTAGACTTAACTCAATAAATTGAGTTAACTAATTACCACTCATACTTAACTCATCTTGGACCCCTATAATATAAGGAGAACATATACATGGCTTCAGAAAGACTTCCAACTCTAAATTCCTAAGCTAATTAAGTTTAATAAACTTAATTAACTATTTACAAGTTGCTATGCGAATAGAATTCGATTTTAATTCACAGTGTAATTCAAGGAAAAATTAAAATGGAAATTCTTGTTGTCATTTTGAACAGGTAGTGGTGGAAGTAGTGGAGCTAGTGATTGCACCCAAATAAATTATCATAAAATGATCCAAACTACCCTATGTCCTTCAATAGTCAAATCCCCTTAATTGCAATGGTTGGAATAAAATTATCTAGCTTAACCCCATCTCATTCACCTTTTTTAAACTAAAATTGTATTAATGTCATTGGTTATAAATTAGTAAAATGATTTAACCCACCACATGTTGATAAATATTTTAAAGTCAAATCTTATTAATTGCACTCGTTTGAATAAAATGATGTAATCTAGCCCAAGCAATTCAATTTTTTAAAATGAGATCTTATTAATATTATTAGTTTTAAAGGGTTTCATAAAGAAAATCTAACCATTTTAAAAGTTTGTATGGATCAAACCAAATAATAATCTTGATAATTTCATAATTATTTTAAATTAAAATTTCTCCCATCACAAAAAACTCTTATCCCAAAAAAATTATCAAAATATTAATCAATAAAACCATAAACCCATTTCCTTCCATTTTTGAAAAATGGAATCCTATGAACGTCATTAGTATTAGACAATGGTGTGCCCAAGCTCAAAGTGTTATTATGAACTAAAATCCCCCTATCACGAATAGTCTTAAACACCTACAAATCATTATAGTTGAGATTGGTAGATGTAATGTAAGAAAGTTTGTCAATATATTTAAGTGTCAACAAAGATATATATATGTGTAGGGTTGATATGTTTTAATTAATAGTCAAATTAAAACATATATAAATATAATATATAAAATATAAATTTTAGCTCAAAGGTCATATTAATTTTTAAAAAGAAAATTTAACAAACTAAAATTAATAAATTGGATAAATACAAATTACGAAACAATGTGCTCTAACAAAGCCATGGGGAAAAACTAATATATTAAATAAATACAAAGTATACAATGAAATCCAACTAATAAAAATGAATGATTCAATAAGCTATAGACCCAAGTAACATTTATATATAATATTTAATTTAATAAAAATTCAAAATCACATTTTAATAACATTTTAAAAGCCAATTATGATTAATAAAAAATATATAATATTAATGTAGGGTAGTTAAATTTGATCATCAAAATTTAACATAATAATTAATTTATTATACAATTTATCTGTGGGTCCAAAAAAATAATTAATATAAAATATATCTATATATATTAATGATATAATAATTTCAAATACGTGTAGATGAAAGACCCATTAAACACATTAGCAATAGTTATAGTAAATAATTATATGAAAATGTCCATTTATAACTAAAATTAAAAAATTATCAATAAATAAATCAAGTTCGTGAAGGGGTATTCAGGGGATATTTTAGGATGCATAATCCATTTATGCATTCAAAAATAAATTTTAAACAACAAAAAATCACAATTTTGCTAGAAATTATATTTTGAGATTCGAGGCTAAAAAAACGATTTCGTTTGTTAGTTAGTCTACAATAAATTAAGTTTAAGATAATAACTAATTTTTTATTAGTTAACAAGCTTAAATTTAAACCATTAAAAACTAATAATTTAAAGAAATAGTAAATCAATATTTATTATTAATAATCATAAGTATTAGTTTTTTAATTTAATTTTGGATATTAAATTTTAATTTAATTTTGTTTTGATTTAATTTGACTGAGTCAAAATGTTAAAAATTACAACATCCCTCCCTTACTAGTTTACTAGGTTACGTTGGAGAGTTTTTAAATTTCATTTTATTTTTAGTCAAAATGTTTAACAAGATAGGACATTACAACATCTCTTCCATATTGTGTTGGAGAGTGCTTCTTTGGGCGATAAAATTGGTCATTTTTTATTAGGCTGGTCTACAACCAAGTATGCTAGAGATATGTACTAAAATACGATAGAGATGTGTAACTTAATGTAACATTTTAACATTTTAACTTGTGAAAATGAAATAAAAATATCAAAACAAAAAATAACCCTATAAAAATTAAATAATAAAAAAATAAAATGACCCTTGGTATTCACCCATGGTATTAATGTGGAGTATAACCTATTTAAGGGGGAGATTAAATTAGCCTAGATCCAGCTTAGTTTGATAATATAATTAGATACATAATTAGTTGTAGAAAATGGTAATGATAGTGAGCTATAAATATATAACTTTTATGGACATGTTTGCCCTATGCCTTTTTCTATGTTTTGTTTCGTTGAATGGATGAATGCATAATGTGTATATATGCGTATAAGCTTCATAGTTTCCTACTTAAGTGTTATATTTTCTTAGTTCTAAATCAAAGTTTGAATTGTTGTATTGTTGGGGTTTGTTCAAGGTGATTATGCTTTTAATAAAATATGTCCTCCAATTTTACAAATTTGATTTGCTAGAAGTTGTAGATACATTTTAATAAAATCTACCCTCCAATTTTACTAGAAATTGTAGGCGCATTTTAATAAAATCTACCGTCCAATTTTACAGAGTTGATTCACTCAATCCACCCTCCAATTTTACATAGTTGATTCACTCGAGGTTATAGATGCATGTGGCCTGATTTACTCATGGCACTCACAGAGACTATTCCCTATTCAGAAAGGTGTTTTAGGAACAATAGGGTTAAGCATAAATGCATAGTTGTTGTAGATGCACGTGGCCTCCATAAATGGCTTGATTTACTCATGGCACTCACAGAGACTATTCCGCTATTAGAAAGGTGTTTTAAGAAGAATAGAGTTAAGCATAAATGCATAGCTGTTGCGAATGCACGTGGCCTGTCATAAATGGCCTTGATGGAGACTATTCCACTATTCAGAAAGGTGTTTTAAGAAGAGTAGGGTTAAGCATAAATGCATAGCTGTTGTAGATGCACGTGGCGTGCTATAAATGGCATGATTTACTCATGGCACTCATGGAGACTATTCGGTGATTCAGAAAGGTGTTTTAAGAAGAGTAGGGTTAACCATAAATGCATATCTCTTGTAGATGCATGTGGCCTGCCATAAATGGCCAAGATTTCCCGTCAACTATTCCATTTTTTATTAAAAAAATCTTTATATTTGAGGTTCATAGTAAACTTAACTCATATGTAAACATTTGATCCAAGTATGGTAGAAATATTGTAATGTTTAACATTTTGACTAGGTCAAAATAAAATTAATAAAAGAAAAAACTTAAAATCAATAATTAAACCCCACTAATCTATTTTAACTCTGGATCTACCAGATATAGAGAGGGATCAAATCTCTTTTCATTTTAAAATAAGTTTACAAATAAAAAACAATTGATACTCTTAAAACTTGGTAAATCAAGAATTAAAATAAGACTAAATTATTATTGTTAATTTGAAAAATTCTCATAAAAACAATTTCAACTTATTAAAAACCTGTATATATCAAATCAAAATAATAACTTTTTATAATTTCACAGAAAAGGGAAAAAGAAGATTAATAAAACTCACAAAACCCTAAACCCATTCCCTTCGTTTTTAAAAAATGGGAATCGTATGGGGTAAAAAGTCTCAACCGAACAATCCAACAATATTAGAAAATGGGGTGCCCTTTGCTCATTCATGCTATCGCTTTCTTTGCTCATTGGGCCCGACACTGCGTTTTGAATCTGAGCAATGTCGATGAAAACCCTGGTCGAGATGATTCAGATTCAGATTTATGATGAAGAGGCACTGCGGAGTAATTATAGTCATCCTATTGACGACGGTACATCATGCAACAGCCAGATTCACCACGGTAGCTGCTGCGACACCGCAAGAATTCATGATCCAACGGAAGAAGTCCCATCCCAACCCGATGATACCCAAATCAAGAAGCGGCGATCGGATGCGGGGATCGAATATAATGTCTCTGAATTTGGATACGAAAGAGTGGATGGTGTGTGATGGAGATAACCAAGCCTGGAGGTTGTCCGATGGAAACGCACAACACCGCCAGACCGTGTTGAGATTTTGCACACCGTGATGAGATGAGCCGGATGATGTACTTAGAATATGAACCACTATAAGTGCGCTTGTTACTTTGGGAGGTGGAGGAATTGCCTGGATAGTAGGTGAATGCGGTTAAGACGGTAGGTGAAGGAAGGACTGAAGGTGATCCAATAGCCTTCCAACATGACATCGACATGACGCACGTGGAAGCCCCTTCATCAATAACGGTTCGAAAAATGTTAATTTTCCAGTATGTATACTTTATTTGAAAAGCCATGTGATGAGGGAGTCGCTTTTTGACATTTAACATGTCAAAAGTGAGCACTAAAGAATTAGTTGGATCGACTGCCCCAATCGCAGAAAGTAAAGCACTTCTCTGAGCCGAACATGACTGGAGAACCTCTAAAGCGGACATAGCGCACAGACTCTGAGCCAGATCCTCCACAATGGAGTAATTCTAGGCGGCCCTAGCATTAGGATTAATCGTCACACGTTTAGCGGAACCTTTCGGTATCCGTGGTATAGTCTCGACAAGGGGTCGCTCGATATGAAGGTCAGTACCTCCGGGAACAGCCTTGTCCTTGGAAGTTTCGGCTTCACCATAATCACATGACTGAGTAGCCACATGGACGTTGGAACCCATCATGAAAACATTTGATGATTTTTCCCCTTCCTAGTTGCCCCCTGCAGAGGTTCCAGGGTT
Organism: Pinus taeda; assembly: GCA_000404065.3. Lineage (NCBI taxonomy): Eukaryota > Viridiplantae > Streptophyta > Pinopsida > Pinales > Pinaceae > Pinus > Pinus taeda. The sequence goes on along the minus strand of APFE031449641.1, from coordinate 3,162 downwards.
TGAACTCGTGCCAGCAAGAAGTTGCTGCCCTTGGGGAAAAGGGTTGGTCAACACAGCTTGGGAACTAGAAGTCCCTTGCTGCCCTAACAAGCGCTGAGTGTCTTCAATCTTGGGGCAAAGATGAGTTAAATGGTCTCCACTGCACAACTTGCCTGGAAACTTGACTTTCTTTTTCGACTCATTTCTACCTCCACCAGCATTATTGCCAGATTTATTTGCATCAAGCTTCCCATCCTAGTTCTTTTTCTTACCTCGTCCTTTCTTTTTCCCATTGGAATTTTGACTTCCTTTCGGGTTATCAGATTGGACAGCATTAATCGAAGAAGTTTGGGAAGCGGAAGGGTTAGACGATGTGAATTGGTTGTTAGAAGCAGTTTGTAAAGACAACTGTTGTAATTGATTCAACAAGTTCACCGTATTTGTGTCTACTGACCCAACAATACCATCTGCGTGGGGACCTGGCTTCCGCTTAGCTACGTCAACCTTAGACCCAGGAGCATCTGGCAAGTATTTTTGTAGGATCCCAGACTGAGAGTAGAATAATTCTAATTGTTGGGCCCTAAAACTGGCTTGCTCCTCAGAATAGACCCCAGACATGGAGACATCCTTGGAGATCTCAGGTATCAAAGACTTCAAGAACCACTCGAGACAGTACTCCGGAGGGATTTCAGCTTTAATGAGCCTCTTTCTCCATCTCCATTCCTGAATTTGATCAGAAATGTGAGTTGCCCTATCCTGACAAAAAGTGGCCAGTAGTTCGGTTCCGGCATCATACCGGACAGGCAACTGAAAATGGTTCAAGAAAATATTGGCTAAGTCGGCGAATGATGTAAAGTTGCCCCCATGCAACTCTATATACCACTTGGCCACGTTACCAGTCAAGGTGCGTTGAAATAATCTCAACCTAACCGATTCATCGATCAGGGAGTTCGATGAGCACCATAAGTGGAACGTGGTTACGTGGTCGCCCGGATCCTCACCACTCTTCCCTTCGAATTTTGGAATATCTGAAGGGAGTTTAGTTGGGACCAGAGGCCAGGCCGGATTATACTTGATTGGGTCGTTAGTTAACTTAGTGAGGTCTGGCAAGTTCAACGTTGCCAGAAACGGAAGTCTAGGAGGAGCTTGGGGATTCCACCCTGACTGGGCGGCACTCCCAAAGCTATGAAAAGATTGGCCTGGATTTTGAAAGGAACCAGGCTGCCCAAAGTAACCAGTAGAACCCGCTGAGCCAAAAGGCAAGCCTTGTGACCTAGCAACACTCGGAGTTTGACCAACTCCAGCCGTATATCCACCATACCCAACAAAGTTTCCTCCTAAAGGATTGTAAGGAGTTGAAAACCCCTGATATGGATTCCAAGCCGTAGCTAGGGGAGGAATAATTTGGAATGAACTAACTGTAGTATATGGCCTATTCCCATATTGGCCGAAGAATGGATTCCCAGTTCTGGCACTACTAAGCCCAGGGTTATTCCAACCTTGGAAAGGATTGTTGCTTTGTCCTACCGAAGAAAAAGGCATAGATCCTATCGTAGGGTTGGAATGTGGTATATGAACACTTCCAAATGGAAAACCTTGGAACAAAGCCAACCCACTCATCATGGACGTGGCGGCCCCGAACGGAGCTGAAGGAATGCCCTGTGAATGGGCGCCAAATGGGGAGTATCCAGAACCAAAAGCATTGGTTTGGGAATTTCCACTCGTGGATGGAATGGATGTAGACCCAACAAAAGAAGTGCTAGCAAAAGATCCGAATAAAGAGACGGAAGGGATGGAAATAGTCCCACCCCCTTGTACAGATATGGGAGTCTATACAGTCGAAGCACTTGTAGAAGCCATGCTTCCAGTAGTGGTCATCGAAGGTAAGCGCGTAGCGTAACCTGGACTTGATGGTCTATGCGTTGGAGTCCCAACATATTGCAATACGTGTGGATGACTGGATGGTAGAGGAGAATTCGGAGCAGCTAACGACTCTGAAAGTTCTTCTACCTCAATATTATCCTCCACTTGTAAGCGAACTTGAGAAAGAACTGGAGTGTTCCTCTCTTGTTCTATGGAAGTACCAAGCCTTGCTTCAATACTAATGCCCCTGAGGGGAGGATCAATCCTCGATGCATCAATTGTCATGGGACGAAACCCACCAGTATTATTACCTCTGCGCCTTCTCGGAGAAGGCTCTAAACTCGGTGGTGAAAGACCACGAAGTCTTCGATACCGTCTAGGAGATCGGTCAGCCACTTTGAATTTCTTGTTTAAAATCTAACTAAAGACTCAAAAAATTTAAAGCTAGGCCAACTAAGAGCACAGAGCACCCACTATAAAGTCCCTAAAGATACAACCAGTCAAACAAATTTCAAGTATTTCCGCTCCGGGTGATTAGGACCGGACACCAAAATACGAGAAAGTGAAAAATAAGGAGCCTTCCGAAGATAGTATGGGATGATGAGGGCCCAGGCCTATTAGCGAAGGTATCAGAGGAAGTTACGCTAACCTCCTAACAACAGTCTGCACCGGTGCAAGCCCCCAAGCTTCGCAAGGGTGCCCTCCAGTAGTGCTGCTGAGAGTGATACAACGTCGACCTCAGGTGCCACGGGATTCCCCTCCACAGCCACCTATGTCGTTCCCTAGGAGAAGCAACTATGGATACCAACTCGTCGCATAAGGCACGTGGAACAATCGTGAGGTAAGTTCGGAGAAGTAGGAGAGGGGGTATCTCTCTTCCCTATCTTCACAGACCCTCGTGCTTAACGCCCAGATCCAGAGCTTTCCTGGTCTTCCTAACACTATTGAATTTTCTCTCGTTAATCAGACTCCTATGTTTGACGTTTAATACGGCCTTGGAGAGTTAACTCTCCACTCACCTAATCAAAGGCCCAAAAATCCTAACACTTGTTGGTATATTTAACTTAAAAGAAAAAGTTCTAGTAAATTTTAGTTAGCGCTTGATTTTAAGGGCTGTTTTTTAAGTCAAGGGATGATGGAAGTGAAACTAGTGGTGTTCTTTTTTTCGACGCAAAAGAAATTAATAAAACCTAACTATATGCATGTGCACTTTGTCATTGTTTTTCGATGAAGAGTAATTTCTATAGGGTTCGAAAGGAAACTTCTAATGAAATAAACTTTTCTTTTCTTTTCTTTAATTCACACTTCACACCCAAAAGT
>APFE031449630.1:1235-38041 GCA_000404065.3 Pinus taeda | reverse complement strand
ACTTATAAGTAACAATATCTTTAATGTTATTTATGTTTTGCAAAGCATCGTTCTCATTGATCTCCCAAAAGTTTAACCAGGCCCTTGTGTCCTTATGCCATCCTCGGTTAAGCCTTAAGTGATTTTGGCTAGAATTTAAAGCTAGCTTAGGAAGCCTATGATTGTCTATGTTATTGAGCTTGTGCTTGTACATCAGAAACCTGAGCATAGCCAGGCTCTCAATAGAAGAAAGACCTGCTTCTATAAGGAGAATAGGGTATGGTGTATTACTTTTAATTTTGAGGTTATAAGTTATAAAACGCTTCTGGATTTGCTCAATCTTCCTCCATGATTCTCTGGAGATGCTGCAGCCCCAAACTTCACAGCGATATAAGATAACAGGAGTGACTAAAGTTTCAAAGAGGAACTTCTTTTTATCCCACATTACGAGGTTTGTTGTTTTACAGTTATTTTTAAAACCAAAATAAGCTTTCCATCCCCCATTGATCCTTTTCTCAATGCTATGGTTCCAGTTGAACTTATGATGGATATCAATTCATAATGTATCTACTACATGAACTAAGTTCCCCTCAGTGTGCCAAAGCGTCGAAGTCGTTGTTACATAAAAAAATAAAAATCAATATTTTTTTATCGCCCTAGGCGGTTGATAAACTCTATCAAGAATTTCATGGTTCTTCACATTTTAAATAACTTCAAAATGTTATGCGTTCGAGGAGTCTCACGTGTTTAATAGTTACAAGGATAGAGAAAAACAATATACATATGTAATTTTAATAGTGAGAGTTTTGAGATTTCATTTATATTTCATTTTTGAGTTTCGACGTTTCGAGTCAATATTATGACGCATCATCGGATCATGAATGATGATATTAACTCGAAATAATGGAACTCGAAAATAAATGTTATAAATTGTATAAATATCTCAAAAATCTCAAAATCCTCGCCACAAAATCTTACAAACTCTAAAATTTAATATTGATAAAATTATATCATTACATGCCAACAACCTTTTATAAATACATATACATCAATATTAAAACATGTATGTAACAACATTGTTTAGTAAAGTCATATGAGCATTATTTATTTTCCTTTTCAGGTGTTATTCATTAATTAAATTAAAAGTTAATAATATTGTGGTCGGGCACATTTCTAAAAAGGTCGTCATTTTAATATTAATTTACATCCCCTAATATACATTTACACCACTATGTGGCATGATAGTTGTGACCCATCATTAAAAAACCCTCGTGTAGATAGAGTTCAATCAATTTACAAATAATAACTTGATTGCAGGGTGAACAGAGGTCATCATCAGAGGAACCACTAAACCCGTACAAACAATAATTTGATTGCAGGTGTGAAGAGATTATCAGAGGAACTATCAAACCCAAACTAAATCCAAGGAATAACTTTCTCATGAGATACTTTATCTTCTACATAGACTTAAATGGGGAAAGATGTTATGACAACAAAAATTGACCATCTTCCATTTCATAAACTTAAATGGAAAAATAGACAGTCTTCCATTGTCACACTAGAGGTGTACAATTAGGTTGTTGACATGGCCAATATGACTCTCTCTTAGGTTGTTGACATGGCCAATATGACTCTCTCTTGACACAAAATTCAGTAGGTATGGAAATGTATCCATGCACATCGCTTGTTTGCATTATAAGTCAATTCTCAAGGATGGGTGATTTACAACCAACCATTCTCAAGGATGGGTGATTTACAACCAACCATTCTCACAAAGTGATGCATTTGTAAACCATCTTGTTATAATACGTTATATTATTTCTTTATTATTTTATGACAATAATTGCTTATGAACTTTGAATGTTTTATTTAATACGTAGATATTTATATTGTATTTGACCATGATAAATTTTGTTAGGTATTTTTTATTAACGTTTGTATCTGGAGTTATTATTTTTATATAATTTCATTTAGTATGTTGAAATGAGAAATTATATATGCAGTTGTTTATAATGCGATTTTTTGAAAGCTTTTCTGGTGGGTTTTTTCGATCAAGATCCGGCAACAATTTATTGGAATCGCAAGTTTGACAACTAGTTTCTGCACAATCAAGGCGTCTCATGGTTTTTTAGGTGCTGAATCCAAATATGAAGTTAAAAAACCATTTTAACTGCAACAAATCAAGATTTAACCTCAATTTCTTCCGCCGGATTCCGTCACCGGAATCTCCAAAAAGTCGCATTATAGACCACTCCATTATATATACTAGTCTAGATTCATTTTAATTCTAGATCTATCAAGTATTGAGAGGGATCAAATCTTTCAAGGTGTAAACTTTTTTTGAATGCAAAACTTGAGGAAATGTTTGAACCTTGAGATATTCTATCCCTCTCAGCACTTGATAGATATAGAGTTAAGATAGATCTACGTTGGTATTCTCTCTCTATATATATTACATAAAAATACTATTGGTAAAATCATGAATTGTCAAAACTAAAAACCCAAAATAATCAATGGTAAATTAACTCTATAACTTTAATTTTACTTGAATTATTATAACAATATTTATAAACACTAGTTCATTATAATTTCTTAATTATAATTTTATTTAATTTTTATTTTTATTTAACTGAATCAAAATATTTCCTAACATAACCAAACATTATAACACATTTTTCATAATAAATTAGATGGTAACTCTTGATGTAATAATTAGAAATAAAATTAAAAATTCAATGGTTTCAAAAATATAAATGCATGAGATTCCCCTTTCATTTGTAGTGATAATCATAACATATTAATGACATATATTAAATGGTGACCACATTGACATCATTAAGTGAAAAAAAGAGTATACGTAGAATGTAATGTTGAATGTCGTATGCATTATGAGTTGTGTAAAAATATCCTATATTATATGTGTCCGAAAATAATGTAATGAATCATATCTCATATTGATAACCATAATAGTTTCCATAATAATGTTGTGTATGCATGCTCCAGCCGCGTAGGAGAGAGACAGATACACAAGGGCGGAGCACCGTTATTCGTTAACTTCCCAGAAACAACATCAATCTTAGAGCGAGAGTGAATGCACGACTATCTTAAGCACCCACCCTTCCCATTTAAACATATCTCCACCTAGATAAAGCACCTTTGTAGAAATATATATTTTGTTGGAGAAATTAGCTAAAGAGTTCATAATAGAAAAAATGGGGTCTTAACAATCCAATATGACGCGCCAAGTTTCAAATATATATTTTCTTTTAAGATCTTAATCTTTCTAAACATGTTGTGAAGGATGTGAGTTTTGTGTGGTAGGGTATTATGAGCTTGCTAAAAGATTATCATATAATCTTATTTGTACTCTATAAATTACATCTTGATCACATTAAATTTCTAAGCTATATTGAAAATAAATACTCACACTATGATAACTAAAAACTCACCTAGAATGCTATAATGTTTGAAGAGATATAAAAGCTCACCTAGAATGTTATGATGTTGGAAGAGATGTTTCTAATGGCTAAAATGAATTTAATCACAACTTCGAAGAAGCTTATGTAGATGATAGATAAAAAAGAATTATTAACAGTTATTAATAAAAATAAATAAATAATTATTTCATGATTTATATTAACTTTGCTTTTCAAGTTTGTTACTAATTTTATCACTGATGGTTTGTGTGCAGAAAAAAGTAACCCAGAGAGTAATAAGCATAGAAGGAGATATTGCAATATTAATTGGGAAGTGAAAGAATATTTTTTTTGAATAAGCTATCTACAGAGTCATGGAATGAAATGATTTGTGTAAATTAGTCTACTTATGACATCTATCTATCTTTATATGCAACTACAAATCTTACTTGACCCAATTTGATAGAAGTGAGTGTCAAACTTACATCACATATGAAATATATAGAATACTTTTGGCATAAAAAGAAAAAAAAAAAAAAAAAAGTTTCCTTCAAATGTCCAAAAACAAATTAAAAGAATTCATTTCATTGATAGACATAATTTTGTTTGGTGAAGAAGATCATGGGGGCAAGAGCATATATAATTTCAATATGTCTAAGTACTTTCCCAGTATAGAAGAAGTGAGGTTTTAGCTAGCTCCGCCCCTTCTCTGTGGGGAGTGAACATAGGAAAATTATAGTAAGAACTATTCCCACTCTTACGAAATTTTGATAAAGAAAATAAACAAAGTAATAAGGCTTGTCTCAAGTATATGGAGATGATGATATAGTTATATACCATTCTAGGTATACGCAAATGTCATTATATATGGAGAGTGCATGCAAGATGTTGTGTGGAACTAGAAAAAGTTGACATAAGAATAATACACAGGATGAGGGTGTCAACCCCTCAACTGCAAAGACATCAAACATAATGACATCGATTATTGTGATGATTTTCAACTTATAATAGCGAAACTACAAATAATTTTACAATATCACATTAATTATCATACATGAGTAATAAAACAATGTATTTCAAGTTTTCCATATAAATTTTTATATTTATTTATTTTTAATTAAATACTTAAAAAAATTAGTAAAAATATATAAATACATTAAAATAATAAATTTCCACCATAGTATATAGATAAATAAAGGCTTTAAATTAAAAAATCAAGAGGATTTTATATTTTTTGAAAATCCACATAACAAAAATATTAAATAAAATTTATTAACAAAATACATTAATATAAATTTAACTCTATGATTATAATTTTTAGCATGATAAAGAGTAATTAATATAGATCCATCTTAACCATGGATCTAGCGAGAATCTCTTAATGTGCAAACTCTTTTTATAGTGCAAAACTTAAAAAAATTGCACCTCCAAATATTGCATCCTCTAGAGACTTGATAGATGATAGTTAAGATCTCTCTCTCTCTCTCTCTCTCTCTATATATATATATATATATATAATTGCAATTAGTAACTTTTAAATGTCACATGTTTATTTTATATTAAAAATTGAATTAATTACACGTCCCTCTTATCACTATTATAAGGAAGGAATTGAATATTTTTTTACTTTCAATTACTTCTCTTTGCACATTAAAATATTTTATTGTGGTTCACACATATACATACGTGTTTTGTTTTTTGTAAAATTGATATTAAAATAAATTATCTAACATGAATATTAAAATAGTTTATTTACTTATCAAATTGAAATATGAAAATATAAATAATATCAGCTTTATTTGTTTTTTTAATTACTTAAAAATAATTTTTAAATATATACAAATTATATTATTTCATATAGACATGAAATTATTTTATTTATGACTGAGAGTGAACTATTTTTACCATATCTCTTTTGTATTGGGTTGTAATATCAACAACCCATAAAGCAAGAACTATTAGAATGAGACTATGTTTTATAATACTTTTAAATTATATTTAGAGAAAGAACATGTTTTATAATTCTTTTAAGTAAAATTAACATAAATTAAAAAATATAAGCAATCACAGTTAAAATAAGACTATGTTTTATTAGTGATATTGGGATTCGAAGTCTTAATGAGAATTATATATTTCATAAAATATAATATATACATGTGTTGTTAATTGGATTTATTCTGGGTGGTTGGGAAGAATGATGTTATCCTCTCACCCATATTCAATTCTCACAATTGATATGATAAGTTTTATTGTAATGGCTTTGGGTCTTATTGTTGAGTATGAGCAATACCACAAGGACCTAAACATATATATTCCTCATATGGAATATAAAGATATTTCTCATGGAAAAAAGTAAAAATAAAATAACAAATGCACATCTCGTAGTCTGCTACACGAAGATATCATGAGTACATAAGGTAATTTCAAACAATAATTATGTATTAAATTCACACAAACACATAAACATCATTGTTGATTTTGATTAAGTAGAATAGACATATTTATATACATCTAATGGGTGATCGGTCATGTCTTTGACAAAGGGAACAACTTATCATTATTACACATTAATGATTTTATAATGATTTCCCTAAATATAAATATAATTATTTAATATATGATGATTACTATGCTATAACCCTAATTGTAATATGCCCTTGGTATATTACAAGTCTTCCCCTCCTTATTAATGCTTTATCCTAAAATCATAAGAAAGGAAAACAATTTTGAAAATAATGAATCATATTCTTGTAACATTCACATATTTGATTAGGTTGAGGACATGTGGTGATATGATGTTTTAAGCCTGGAAGAAATTTGGTGCATTGAAAAGGATTAATCTATCCACAATGGATTCTTCTATGATGATAAAATTATATATTTCATTTTCTTTGTTGTTGACCTTGAGGGAAATATATCTTTAGATGCTTCATTATGTAATTACATAATTGATTTTGGTTAAATATTTTAGGGTACTAGAATATTTTTTTTTTTCACATCGCAAATTTGTTGAGTTGGGTGTTAAGATGGTATCTTGAAAAGCTTATCCTTGTTAATCTCTAGCTCAACCTTATCATGATTTACTTGAACCATCATGACGATATTTGTTATTTTTTATTTATTGGAATGTCAACTTCCTTGGTATGAAATTTGACTTCATTAGTGGTGACCAATGTTATGTCAACACTTACTAAATTCATGGGTGTTTCTTTATCACATAATTGTTTCTTGAGCTCCAATTTTAGAAGCTCTTTAGCTTATAAGACTTTATAGTAATGACACATTGATTTTTAGTTGTGATCCCTTTTGTTAAAGTTTCTTTATCTTCAATTTGAATTATTGTAGGCTCCTCCATTGATACAATTTCATTGATAACAACATTATGTTTTTTATGTTTATCAAGTCAATATTAGTACCCTTATCCATGGTTTATGTTTTAATTCCAACTTCCTCTTATTCTTAAATTTTGGTATTCACAAGTAGATTCCTATAATGATTAATCAAATGAGAAATTCCTTCATCCTTGAATGATAAGTTTTATTGGTATTTTTAGACTATTTTTTATGAGTGTTTTTTATATTATTAATTTGTTGTTATAATTCTTTAACTTCTTGTTCAAATTTGTGAATTTTTGTATCTTACTTTTCCAATTACTTTTGATTTTTCACAATTTCTTCTTTTCTGATGAAAAGGTTTTTTTTTTCAAATATTTAATTTTTCTTTATAAATTATCATAACCTTGTTGAAGCATTGTTTTTTCCACTTGGATTTTAGTATATAGTTTATACCTTCTAATTTAGGAACTTTTTCATCTTTTTATAATAATTTTTTTTGAGATCGGGACTTTGGTTGATTGTATTGTTTTTTATAATTTAATTCCTTCATTTATGTGGCTAACTCTTGAAAATATTCTTTTAGGTAAGAATTATATCTTTCTTTTAATTCTCTCTAATATTTGTGCATATCAATTGCACATTGTAAGTGTACATTGCTTTCTCTGATTTGAGAATCAATTTTGTGCATATCCATTAATTTTTCTAATTTAATGTATTGCAACATTATTTTATTCGTAAAATGCTAGAATTCTATGTGATTTTTTATTTACATTCATGGTAAAGTACCACCAATAGATTTCAATCAAGAGTTTTCCAAGGCCACATCAACTCCCTTGGTATGTACAACACAAAAATTGCATTTTGGGGAGTATTTATCGATGTTTAGTTCTAAATTATTAATCTCATCATTATACTCTTGTGTAAGAGCTCTTTTAACTTCCTCTTTTATCACTTGTAATCTATTTTCCAATTTGGTATCAATATAATTTTGATTCAAAGAGAAGTAAAGGGAGATGCTTACCATCTCATTCCAAATCCTTTCTAGCATAGGCATGATATTTATTGTTCAAAAGTGAATTGATCCTTCATTCCATTTAAATTTGATGAACTTATCGCTTCAATTAATAACCTTTCTTGACTTATATTATTTTAAGATCCTGTAATATTTTTATAATAAATCCATTTACTATCCATTCACTTTTTCTTCTCTACTATGTAAGAAGATATTTTTTCGCTTACGTTGCTATACATATATAAAGTTTAGCATACATACATAAATACATGCATACATGTATACATACATACATACAGATACATATGCATATGCATATGCATATCTATATCCATATCCATATCCATATACATATACATATACATATACATATACATATACATATACATATACATATACATATATATACATATATATATATATATATATAACCATCCCTCCCACATTTACCTAATTTCACTGGTCTTTCATGGTAAACATGGGAGAAAGAGCTATTACGACATCACTCGTCCCTCCTAGATACAATTAAGAAAGTGGGACCAACAACTAAACCTATCAACCACAAACTAACATATTATGGGGATTACAGGACACTTAGAGGCTAAACAACCACTCCTTGTTGTAGAAATTTGAATAATATAACACTTATTCACAGAGATTATCCTGATTATACAATATTTGCGGAATGCATGCATAATACATAACCTCCTCTACCATTGATCATCAATTTATGGAATTAAAAAAAACAATCGCATCCGCACATTGAAACATCAATCACACATATCAACACAGTATGTAATGGGGAAAGCATACAGTTGAAAACCCCCAACTATCTATATATTATAATAATATAGAACATGTAACAATACATCGTACAATACTCCTCACAAGTACTCAGTACTATCTCCACATGCTACACACAAACTAACTCAGATCTAAACAAGTCACGAGTTCAAATCTCCTCCATTGTTTGCCTGCCTCTACTGCACAATCCAAGTTGAGAATAGATGAGATCCAAGTTCGAATTCCCTTGGCTTGTACTGTGCAATCCTCATTGGAAATCTCAATAAATGATTGTGCAAATCTCATGCACGGCTATAGTCACAGCTGATAGTAGTCTGACCCTTTCACCGACCTCTAACACTTGTCTCCATTGAACTGTCCATGCACTGAGTTAATTGATGTATCCCTTAGTTGATTTATGAGTTAATAATTAGTGAATTAATTAATAATTAATTCACACCACTCATCACTAGTGTATTTGTCAGTTAGACTAAATACAACTAGTTGAGCTAAGTCAAACTGAACACAACTCCATCAACTCCTCAATCAACTCCACCAAACTCAATCACTTGAGTTCTAACTAAAGTCCATCATGCAATAGCTCAACTAACCCATAGGAAAAGCATATTTCCTTCTAGCAGTTGCATGTGCCACATCCGTAGCTCGAAATGAAGTGCTGCAAGAGGATAAGATCATGTTTATAGTCCAAATATTATTAAGAGCTAATAATATTCGACTGTTCTATTTTTTGACTGACAGTCTAAAAATAGACTCCGCCCATATGTCTAAAAATAGAGGTCCATCTATTTTTACCAACATGACCAATCATCCATAAATAGCATCCTCCAACTCATAGACCATGATCCATATGTCTAAAAATAGACTTTGCGCCAAAAATAGCTTGTGGGCCCACTTAGTGAAGGCGACTTCTTTTCACTAAGCTCCATCATCTTGTTGCATTTTCAACACTCCCTCTCAACAAGATATGGATTATCTGAAACCCCTATCCTGCCTCTGTGGTATTCAAATTTGCTCTTGGTGAGCGCCTTCGTCAAGATATCAACGTCCTGATCCTCCGTGGGAATGTATCAAAGTAACATGATTCTCCGCTGCATGCAATCTCTGATATGATGGTGCCTGATGTCGATGTGCTTGGAACTATCATGAAATACTAGATTAGCCGAGAGTTTAATGCAACTTTGGTTATCACAATAAATCATAGTAGGATCCAAGTGTGATCCGAACAACCCAACCAGGATCTTCTTCATCCATATAGCCTCGCATGCAGCCAAACTTGCTGCCATATACTCAGCCTCTGTTGAACTGAGTGCCACGGATCTCTGTTTCCTGCTGTACCAAGAAACTGCTATCGACCCGATACTAAAGATCCCAATCGTCCGTATGGAAGAATACCTTGTGACAGGTGCAAAGGTCTCCTCATAATCGATCCCCTCTATCTGTGAGAAGCCTTGGGCAACAAATCTTGCCTTATACTTCTCCACACTCCCGTCAGCTGCCTGCTTCACTTTGTAGATCCATCTCAAACCCACCACTGATTTCCCCTCTGGTCTCGGGACAATCTCCCATGCATTGTTTTTTATAATTGAATCATACTCTTCCACCATGGCATCTACCCATGCGAGATCCTCCACAGCTTCCTCGAAAGAGGATGGCTTAGTCACGACACATTTGCTCACAAGAGCCATGTATCCAGTGTACCAATCAGGTGACTATCTATGTTTGTGTTGTGTTGTAGGTGGTCCTACAACCTTCTCCGCATCTTGAGCCAGTCACTTAGCTTCTGTAGTGCGCTTTCGCCCTTTAATGGTTGGCGCTGCATGAGTGGTCTCTTCCACTACATGAACTTCATCTTGTGGCCAATCCACATCCTGAAGCTCATCCTTAGGAACTAATAGCTCCTCATCTGCATGTAAGTGTTGCTCCCTCTCAAGCGAACACTTCATGGCTTTCTCCTCCTAAAATTTGATATCCCGTCGCACAACAGTCTTGCGACTGTCTGGAAAATACACACGATAGTTGTGGGGCGTATCAGTGTACCCCACAAATATCCCAACCTCTGTGGTCAGCTCCAGCTTCTTCCTAGCATCCTTCGTCACATGCATGTAAACAGGAGAACCAAAAATCGTCAAATGGGAAATATCAGGCCTCTTACCAGAATAAGCCTCCTCAGGTGTACTCATACCAAGTATCTTGTGAGGAAAATGGTTTTGCACATATACTGCAGTATTGCATGCCTCCACCCACAAGTGAAGGGGTAGGCCCTGATCATGCAACATCGCCTGTGCAACACCCACGATCGTTCTGTTCTTCCACTCAGCAACCCCGTTCTATTGTGGGTTATGGGGAGCTATGAGCTCTCTTTGAATCCCTTCTGCGTTGCAGAAGTCCTTGAACTTGCCATAGATGAATTCACCACCATTGTCGCTCCTAAGAGCCTTCACCTTCTTCCCTGATTCCTTCTCGACCAGTGCTTTGAACTCACAGAACTTTGAGTATGTCTCGCTCTTCTTCTGCATGAAGAAGATCCATCACTTTCGAGAGAAATCATCAACAAAGATCACATAGTACTTGTGCTTTGCTGTCGAAGCTACTGAGGAAGGTCCACACACGTCTGTGTGAATTCTCTCAAGAATCATCATGGCGTGACTATCCTTCTTGTGAAAGGTGGCTTTCACAAATTTTCCCAAAGTACACCCCTTGCACTGATCTAACTACGCAAGAGTGCCTTTAGGAAGCCTAGTAGAAATCTACTGCAATATCTTCAAAGCTCCATGGTGAAGGTGGCCCAATCTCTGGTGCCGCAACTCGCCATCATCCCGGCTCATCACTCCTTCTACCTTGCATGCCATTTTTGTGCAGCCATCTACATGCAATTGATAAAGGTTCTTGACTCGAACCCCTATCTTCCGAGTTTCTCCAGATGTCTTACTCGTAGGAAAGCCTTTCCCTCGTTGAAGACAACATCATATCACTTGTCTTCTAACATCGCCACAGAGATAAGATTCTTCATCAATCTTGGAACATGCATCACTTCCTTCAATACGAAGGGTTTACCATACTCCCTCTCAAAGGAAATGGTATCAATACCGGTCGCATTGTATCTACCATAATCGCGCATCTCGATCTGCACTCCAAGATCTTTCTCATCCAGATCAGAAAACAAATCTCGATCTCCTGTCATGTGAAAAGATGCACCACTATCCAAGAACCATACCGATCCCATCACACTTGATACCAAGCATGCGATCAGTGAAAAATCCAGCTCAAACTGCGAGGTTAAGGCCTCTCTTGCTGCAGATCCAGCAACTTGCTTATTTTTCTTCTTCTGCGAACAATTTGTGGCATAATGTCTGTGCTGGTGATAGTGAAAGCACTTCACCTTGGACATGTCCTGATTCTTGCCTTTCGCACCGGAATGAGAAGCTTTCTTGTTCTTCCCCTTCTTTGCTTTGGCAGCCAAAGCACAATTTTCTTCATCAGATGCCTTTGATCAAGATCTGTCCCTAGTATTCCGCCTGATCTCTTCTTGCACAAGATCAGACCAAAGTCTCTCCCATCCTGGCAATATCTCCTGACCATTGACAGAGTCCTAATAGGAATGCCAACTCTTCGGGAGACCAAGGAGAGCCAAGCTCACCAAGTCCTGATCATCAACAGTTACCCTCACAGTTCCTAGCTCATCTTGGCATTGGATGAGCTTCGTGAGATACTTGGGCATATTGTCTCCTTTCTCACACTTAATGTTTCTGAGTTTATCCTTGAGCGCCAACTTCCTCTTGTCGCTCTTGCTTTGGAATAAATCTGTCAACACTTTCCACATCAAGTATGGATAATCCTTTCCATGCAGGCTGGATACAATGTGATCCTTCATGCCCTCCAACATAATCCTTCGACACTTTACTATCTTCTTTTTCCAAGCCTCAACTTGAGCAACATTAGTAGGTTTTGGGACTTCAGCATCTATGAATTCCTTCAACCCATTGTCATCTAACACCGCCTCCATCCTGTCTTTCCATGCAATATAATTCGAGCTGCCTTCAAGGGCATACTCCAATCGCAATCCGTTGAAAGACATTTCAACTTCGACACCAAGAAAACATTGCTGCAAATTTTAATTCCACCAGCTCAAAACTCAACCACTTCTGATCTAAAATTCACGAGAACAAAGTATTTCTCGTACAGAGATTGACTGTATGGGAATTTACCAGATATCTCACCTTCCAAAAGAAGGATGAATCCAAAGGCTACATGGCCTGATTACAGACTCTGCCTGAAGAAATAAAATGTAATCACTTTCTGAGTAATAGATCTGATGATCAACTTTGTTCTGATACCATGTAGAAATTTGAATAATATAACACTTATTCACAGAGATTATCCTAATTATACACTATTTGCGGAATGCGTGCATAATACATAACCTCCTCTACCATTGATCATCAATTTACGGAATTAAAAAAAACAATAGCATGTGCACATTGAAACATCAATCATACATATCAACACAGTATGTAATGGGGAAAGCATACAACTGAAAACCCCCAACTATCTGTATATTATAATGATAGAGAACATGTAACAATACATAGTACAATACTCCTCACAAGTACTCAGTACTATCTCCACATGCTACACACAAACTAGCTCAGATCTGAACAAGTCACGGGTTCAAATCTCCTCCACTGTTTCCCTGCCTCTACTACGCAATCCAAGTTGAGAATAGATCAGATTCAAGTTCGAAATCCCTTGGCTTGTACTGCACAATCCTCATTGGCAATCTCAATCAATGATTGTGCAAATCTCATGCACAACTATAGTCATAACTGATAGTAATCTCAACCTTTCACCCACCTCTAACACTTGTCTCCACTGAACTGTCCATGCAGTGAGTTAACTGATGTATTCTTTAGTTGATTTATGAGTTAATAATTAGTGAATTAATTAATAATTAATTCACACCACTCATCACTAGTGTATTTGTTAGTTAGACTAAATACAACTAGTTCAACTAAGTCAAACTGAACACAACTCCATCAACTCCTCAATCAACTCCACCAAACTCAATCACTTGAGTTCTAACTGAAGTCCATCATGCAATAGCTCAACTAACCCATAGGAAAAGTGTATTTCCTTCTGACAGTTGCATGTGCCACATCCATAGCTCGAACTGAAGTGTTGCAAGAGGATAAGATAATGTTTATAGTCCAAATATTATTAAGAGCTAATAATATTCGATTGTTCTATTTTTTGACTGGCAGTCTAAAAATAGACTCCGCCCATATGTCTAAAAATAGAGGTCCATCTATTTTTACCAACATGACCAATCATCCATAAATAGCATCCTGCAACCCATAGACCATGATTCATATGTCTAAAAGTAGACATAGTCTAAAAATAGACTTTGTGCCAAAAATAGCCTGCAGGCCCACTTAGTGAAGGCGACTTCTTTTCACTAAGCTCCATCATCTTTTTGCATTTTCAACACCCTTTCCCTTCTCTGCTCTATTCTGCCCGTTCTGTTTTGTCTTGTTCTGCCCTGTACTGGTCTGCACGGCTCTGCTCTGTTATGCTTTGCTCTGCTTTTGTCCGAATTATGAAGAAGAATAAATGATTGAGGATGTAGCATACCGACTCAAAGTCAGTCTCAGAGTATGTACCACTGGTCCCAAGCCAGTCTCAACCAACCTGAAGTCAGCGTCATAGTGAGTACAACTCTTACAACTGGTCCCAGACCAGTAACATCCTCCACTGACTCAAATTCAGTCTTAGAGTGCGTACCACTGGTCCCAGACCAGTAACAACCAACCCGAAGTCAGTGTCATAGAATGTACCACTCCTACCACTGGTCCCAGACTGGTATCATTGATCCCAGATCAATGGAGTTCATCATAGCGTAGGGAGTACCTTAGATACAATGATGCGTCCATCGATACTACTATGGTCCCTAACTTCATTTCCCTGCTCATTGATCAGATGAGAGGTACTTCCCATGAGTCCCAGACTGCATGGGTAGGATGTCTCGATAGGAGAACTTAATCAATCCCATCCTCACAGGAGAACACATCAATCCTGCTACAATCACCATGGATAACACATCAATCCAAGCCTCCATGGAGAACACATCAATCCAGGCCTCACAGGAGAACACATCAATCCTGCTACAATCGCCATGGAGAACACATCAATCCAAGCCTCACAGGAGAACACATCAATCCTACTACAATCGCCATAGAGAACACATCAATCCAGGCCTCATAGGAGAACACATCAATCCTGCTACAATCGCCATGGAGAACACATCAATCCAAGCCTCACGGGAGAACACATCAATCCTGCTACAATGTCGCCACGAGGTGTACATGTATACCACCAGGGGATATTGAATCATCTTCTGGTCATATGTTGCTCCAAGAAGTACCCCGCACCCCCCTGGAGCTCCCAAAGCTCAATGCATCATACAGGACCCTCATTGGAGCGTCTTTGAAAAACTCCAAGTTGTTCTCGGAAAGTCAGGAATTTTACTTTCCTAAGGGGCTTTGTTAGAATGTCGACGACCTGTTGATCTGTACCGATATGTTGGAGCCTTATAGCTCCCCGCTACACCATATCTTGAATATAGTGGTACCTGATATCGATATGCTTGGAGCAATCATGAATACGGGATTCTCTAACAAACGAATCCCACTCTAGTTGTCATAAAGGATCACGGTGGTATCCAATGTAAATCCAAACAACTCACTAAAGAGATTTTGCAACCAGACTACCTCACAGGAGGCCATGCTAGCAGCAATATACTCTGCTTCGACGGTGCTCAAGGCCACTGACTTCTACTTCCTGCTCATCTAGAATATCGAAGCAGATCCCAAGGAGAAACAACACCCGGAAGTGCTCTTACAATCCTTCACATTGCCTGCCCAATCAGCATCTGTGTATCCAAATAGTCTCACATCTCCGAAAGTGTATCTTAACCCATAAGTGATTGTGCCACGAAGATATCTCAACAGATTATTGGCACCAATCCAATGTATGTGGTGGGGTTAAACCATATGTTGACTCAACGAGTTGACTGCAAAGCATATATCTGGACAGGAGTTCACTAAGAACATTAATGCTTCGACGAGTTACCGATACTCGGTAGCATTTCGTAAAATAGGTCCAGCAGCACTACCGCTTGACTTCTTGAAGTCAAGCTCCATCGAGGTAGTTACAGGCTTGCAGTATACCATAATAAATCTTTCCAATATCTTCACCGCACATTTTCCTTGAGATAGGAAAATTTCCCTTGGCTTCTGCCAGACTTCAAGTCCTAGGTCCTTCATTTCAAATTCAGAAGCCAACTCCCTCTTACATTTGTGAATGAGAGGGTCTGCACCTGTTAGAAAGAGGTCATCCACATACAACACCAGTATGAGAGGTTTGTCATCTTCAACCTTAAAGTAAAGGTTAGGATCAGCTTCACTCCTAGTGAATCCCAACTTCATCAAGTAGCTATCAATCCTCTGATACCATGCTCGGGGTGCTTAGTTCAACCCATAGAGAGCCTTCTTTAACCTGCATACATGAGATTTTTTTTTATCATGAATCTCAAATCCTTTGGGTTGCTCCACGTAGACCTCTTCTTTGATTGAACCATGCAAGAACGCAGTCTTGACATCCATCTGATGTAGTTTCCATCCTAGTGAAGCCGCAAGGGCTATGATCAAGCGGATGGTGGTATATCTGGCAACAGGTGCAAATATCTCGTCATACTCCTTTTTTTCGGTTCCCTGGTGTCAGCTTGTTGAGAGCTCCTCAAAGTAGGAAGATTGTTCATCTTGCTAAGAGCCATATCTTCGTCAAAGGTGACATCATGACTAATCACGACTTCCCTTTGATCGGCTACGACTTCCCTTTTACAACTTCTATAGCCCTTAGTATTTTCACCATAGCCCACAAAGATTCCTTCCTTTCCATATGCACCCAATTTATTCCTTTTCTCTTTCAGCACACAAAAAAATACAGGGCTTCCAAAAATTCTAAAATGGGATACGTCAGGTTTCTTACCGGTGAGCATTTCTTCAAGAGTCTCGGAACCCAATGCTTGATGAGGGCATTGGTTTTGTACATATACGGCAGTGTTTGTAGCTTCGGCCCATAGAAACTTCGGAAGTTTTTTATCATGGAGCATAGCACGGATAGCTTACACAATCGTATGGTTCTTCCTTTCCACTACACCATTCCGTTCAGGAGTGTACTGTGTAGTAGTCTCCCCCTTAATGCCAGCCTCTTTACAAAAGTCATGAAACTCATGAGATTCATATTCAGTCCCATTATCAGTCCTTAAGATCTTGGTCTTCTTTTCGGTTTGATTCTCAATCAAGGCTTGAGAAGCGTCACAAGACATGACACCTAGCAGACTTCCTCCGACCTGATATAATGAATCAACTCGAAACCCAAGAGTGAAGGCATCTTTAATATTGTTTTTCCATGCACGTACCTTGCCTTAGCTGAAGGTCACCTTGTAACCTTTGTCTTCCATTTCCGAGATGGACACCAGGTTCTTTTTGAGGTCAGGTACATATAATACATCTTATAAGTGGATCGTATTACCTTGATTCAATTTAAGAGAGACATTGCCTACACCTTTCACGGGGTATTTCATGTCATCTCCAAGGACAATTTCCAAGTTAGTTTCTTTCTCTACCAGATTATGGAGTACTTCTTTGTAACTAGTGAAGTGCCTTGAGGCGCCACTATCAATGGGCCAAATTCCCATTGAGTCCGAAGGAGTAGAGGTAGATAGAGCAGCTGGTAGATAATATTCAGCCTCCTTATTGTCAACAGTGTTAGATTCATACCTGGAATTTCTAGCCTTCTTGAATGGTTGTCCTCTTCCTTGATTTCCAGCACTCCTTTTACCTCTGCTATTAGATTTCTCATTCCTTTGATTTCCATGGGATGGATTTTAATCGTCATCTCGTTGAGAGTCCTTTCTATCAGGGCATTCCCTTGCATAGTGCCCTGCTTTATTGCAAATGTAACATCATCCTTTTCTTCCAACCTTAAGTCCAACCTTTCCTTTTGATTTAGACCCGAAATTATTTCTTTTCTTAGCATGAGAAGAAAAAGAAGCAGGAGGACCTTTAGGCAAGGGAATTTCTTGCTCATCTACCCTTGTTTCTTCTTGAATGCATCTAGCCATTAATTCCTCAAAACCAGGAATTACATTATTGTTCAGAAGAGTAGTCTTGAACACGTACCATTCAGATGGTAATCCTCTAAGAGTTGTGAGTGCCATTTCCCTGTCAGTAATAATTTCCCCAATAGATAGGAGATCATTCTTGATCTCAGTGATTCTTAATAAGTATGCTTTCATACTCTCATCTTTACCCTTCTTGATTTCCCTCAGCTTATCTCTAAGAAACAAAACTTGATTTGCATCATTAACTTTAAATAAACTCAACAGTCTATCGTAGATCTCCTTGGAGGTGTCCAGTTCAGAGATGTAGGCCACCAAGTGCTTATCGATAGAGTCCCGAATGATCTTCTTTGTTTTGACTTCTCCATTTTTCCATTTGTTCCAGGCAGCAGCAGATGCATTTGACGGAGGCTCAACAATAGTGCCTCTTACATGGTCCAGCACTCCTTGATCTTCTAGGGTTAGATCGATAGACATCTTCCATCCATGATAGTCAGCTTTCTCGCAGAGCTTGTCTTCGGCAGGAAAGAGTGTTGAGGACCCCATAGTTCTTTTAGGATAACCTTGCTAATCTTCTCTTCGGTGATTGCTCTTGCTCTTGCTCGGGCTTTGTCTTCACCTCAACTCCGATACCATGTTAAGTTATGGTATGTTCTATGCTTATAACAGTTTACTTCTTTTTTTATTATATTCCACATATTAGCAATCGATGTACATAAAGTAAAGTGCAAATAGAACATTAAATGATCGACATAAAAACAAGCAAGACAAAGAGACACAAGATGTGGCGGTAGCCAGGGACAAACCCCGCAATGTGTGGGGAAACCCTTTGATCAAATCTTCTTTTATCTTCAATAATTAGCAAAGAGAAATAGTACAATAAATCTGATTTATATCAGCAGTAGCAAACCCTAGATCAGCAACATCAGCATTAGCAGCTTCATCATCAAAACTAGGGCAGTCGATATCTCACAAACTGACCGTCGGATTGGCTTGATTCCACCACCAAAAGTTGCAGCCTTTAGAGGAGGTTCAGATGAACCTAAGGCATAGTTCAGATGAGGAGATCTTCTGGTCCACCTAGGTCAAACTTCACTTCTGCATTGCAGCTTTAGTTTCAGCAACTTCCTTCAAACTAGGGCAGTCAATATCTTGCAAACCGTCCGTCGGATCGACTTGATTCCACCAACAAAAGTTGCAGCCTTCAGAGGAGGTTCAAATGAACCTACATCACAGATCAGAAGAGGAGGTCTGGTGGTCCACACAAGTCAAAGTTTGGATCTGTAGTTGCAGCTTCCAGCTTCACATGTGTGAGAGAGGGACCCTTTTCTGCGCAGTAGGGAAGAGACTCTTTTCTGCGCAGGAGAGAGAGAGAGAGATGTGATGAGATGAGTGAGTGCAAATGAGGAAAATTCCTCCTGTATTTATACACAACTGTTGATGTTTGAATAGATGCGATTGTTGGGCTTTTGAGCCTACATGAGTTGTAGGTCGGCTTGATAATAATTCCATAATCAAAAATAAATTCATATCTCCATGAATACTTATTGGAATCGGATGATCTTTAGATCAATCCTACACCTCTCGATGAGAGGAATCTAATGAACATGTTATCATCCATGAATAAGATGACCCACATGAAGTTTGGCCCTAGTTGCCAATATTAATAGCGAGGCTCTAGGGGTAGAAGGCAGTTAAGGTTTTGGTTGGATCTCGATATTATGTGTTTATGAAGGCTATATTCTCTGCGTCTGTAAGTCTGAGTCAAGGGTGTTGGTAGATAGATAGAGGCTTTGCAGCTGTGTGCGTAGAGGCCTGGTAGAGTTCGTAGCTATGTGCACAGACCCCTGTAGCTGAGTGTGCAGGGCGGATCTGGTTGTATTGACAGAAGATATTAATAAAGATAAGTTGGTTTCTAAAATATCACAGATTTACTGTATTCTGGTTTATGCATATGTTATATGAGTTATATCTTTCTATGATTGCGGGTACTAGGTTTTTATTGTTAAATGTTTGCTTGAAGACTATAACAAGAAGATCAGATCTGTAATAATCTCCTTAATAAGAATGTACTCCTACGCAGATCTACGCTGGAGTCCGATAGTAGTATAGAGTGGCGGGAGGCCATAGAACAATGCGCGACCCCTCCAGACCACATCAAGACATCCCAAGGGTGCAGAAACCTGGTTCTAGCACCCTCCCCTGCTACCTCAGGTTAGACCTCAGTCTGCGCTCCGTGGGATGTTGCCGAAAGGGCTAGTAGCTGCAGGATTTGTTTGGCTAACAACTCTTCTGAACCTGGGTCAGGGCCCAATAAGCCAACAAAAACTACCTCCTCTTATAGCTCAAGAAGGAGTATGTACACTAGCTGTATCGACAACTATAATTGTGCCACTAACATTGGCCATTAAGAAGAAATAAGGAGAGTGAATAGGGCTAGCCGTCCTATGACTCGGAGTACCCACGTACTATACAATGTAAGGAAGATGAGAAGGAAGATGTTCTATAGGAGTCGTAGGGGACTCTGAAATGTCTTCAATTTCTACTTCGTCTTCCGATTAGAAAAGTACTCTAGCAAGAACCGAAGCGTTTCCGCTCGGATGATGGACTACAATAGGTTCTCCCTGTGAAATAAGAGCCCTTGGTGAAGGATTTGTCTTTGTTGTGTTATCTTGTACTGGTTCAAAAGAACCGACATAATTACTCCTAAGCATTCTCAGTGAAGGCTCGACACTCACAAGTAAAATTCCACGAATCCTTCTAGTCCGATGAATTGGTCAATCAACCACCTTTATATATAAATAAAAATTAAAGACTTAAATCACCTATATAAAGCTAGGAGCACATAACACTCTCTAAAAAAAAGTTTTAAAGATACAACCAAGCAAACAACTTTCAAGTATTTTCACTCCGAGTGATTAGGACCGAACATCAAAATACAAGAAAGTGAAGAAAAGAACCTCCCAAAGGTAGTTTGGCATGATGAGGGACCAAGCCTACCATCGAAGGTATCAAAAGCAATTACGCTGACCTATAGACAATAGCATTTTCCTGTGCAAGTACCCAAGCTTTGCAAGGGCACCCTCTAGAAGTACTATGAAAGCGATACAACGTCTATATTGGGTACCACGGACACCCCCTCGAAGTCACCTATGTGGTCCCTAGGTAAGGAAACTAAGGTCACCAACTCGTTATCAAAATTCGAGCGAAATAATCGTGGGTACACAATCCAACAAGTAGGAGAGGGGGTACCTTTTTTTCCTTATCTTCACACGTCCTTGTGCTTGACTCTTGTGTTAAAGGAGATTTCCCAGACAACTTAACGACATTGGATTCCCACTCATTAATAAACTTTTTTACTTTCAGTTTAAGTTTCCTTGGAGAGTTCTCTCCACACACCTATTCCAAGGCCCTAAATTCCCTAGACTAGTTTATGTTAATATGAAAAAAAGGAAAATTCTTGTTCATTTTAATTTTAAGCGCTCATTTTAGTTGGTTGTTATTTAAGACAAGCAAAGCGGAAGTGCAACTAATGATGTTCTGATGCAAAAGAAATCAATAGAAAACCTAGGCTACATGAGAATGTAACACTTCTTTTTCTTCAATGAGATAGATTTCTACAATGGTTCTAAGAGAAACCTAAGAAAACAACAACAACAACAACAACAACAAACTCTTTTTCTTTTCAATTTATCACTCACACATTCAAATCTAACAAAAATAACTAAATGATGTCTAAAATGCATCTAACCTAATGCACACTAGCATGTAAATGCAAGATTCAAAGAAAGACTTAAAGATAAACAAATCTAATCACAAAGGTAAAGGCCAATCCAAATAGCAAAGAGAAGCAAATCCAAAAAAAAAGCACTCCTCAAAGCAAAAAGACTTTTAACCTTATAACAAGAGTTCTCACACTTTCCAAAAACCCAAAAGACTACAAAACCAAGAAACAAAAGAAAAGCAGCAACAAAGAAAATGTTTTTCTTTTTCTTTTAAAGATTTAAAGAACTTAAAATTCAAAAAGGAAACACAATCAAAGATCTTAAGACTCAAATCCACCTAGTCACAAATGATCACAAGGATTAAAAGCCCAGTGCAAATGAGAGATTTAACACTTCAAGCGTTTGGCTAGAAAGATGCAAAAGACTTTGAAAATGAGAAAGACTCCAGAGAACTGAAATATCTCACTCATCCAAGAATCACAAACCCTTTTCGAAAACGAGAAAGAAAAAGAGCCAACTTCTAGGTCACAAGACAAGCAAATAAAAAACCAAGTCATCAACAAGTTTAAGAGGAAGAATATCTATTCCAGATCCATGGAACAACCAGATACCTCACAAAGAAGATTTGGAACCCAACTTCAAAACAAAAAGCTTCAAAAACTGCAAACCCGAGGTTGACATAAGAATTTCTCTAGCAAGATGAAAGACACCAACAATAACAGTCATCAAGGTGATTCTAGACTTCATAAATATCAAGAAAGCATAAACATACTTGGTCAAGACCCCGACAAAACCCATAAATGAAAAGTTTTCATTTTCAGGTTTCTACGCAATTGTTTAGATACAGTTCAATGTATATACGTGATTGTATGTGAAGAAATACGCGTATACGCAGGTTTCTTTAGAATAAATTGCGTATGTATGCAACTATCTATAACAAGTGTAAAAAAATCACTTCAGACTCAAGAAGGT
This sequence comes from Pinus taeda, assembly GCA_000404065.3. Lineage (NCBI taxonomy): Eukaryota > Viridiplantae > Streptophyta > Pinopsida > Pinales > Pinaceae > Pinus > Pinus taeda. The sequence continues at coordinate 15,620 of APFE031449630.1, read as the reverse complement.
TGGAAAAAACCAACAAATAGCAAACTAAACCTAGATCAAAGAAAAGCAACCCTTCTCAGAAATATTTGATGGTATTCCCCACCCAGATCAAAGAAAAACAACCCTTCTAGGAAATATTTGATGGTATTCCCCAGCAGAGTCGTCAATTCTGTTGGGGGGAAAGTTCCCTAAGGCAAGGGTTGAAAACCTCAACAGAGCGGGATAAAATAATAAATAATGAACACTCAATCAAGCATGCCAAACATTCGAATTATCAAAGTTGGATTCAGAGACATACTCGAGGGTCCTACGTTTGATAATGTTCACGTAGGGTCCAAACCCTCTGCTTCCTCCAAGATGTGCAGACCTACAAATCAATCACATAAGCATATACGTAATAGACACTTCAACGTGCATGCATAAGAATATGTTAGATCATCATATATAACCATTCAAACTACCATTCATAAGATGACAACATATATTCGGAACAAGACATGAGCTTCTTTATTGATTAACAATAATAAGTACAGGATAGATACAACCTGATCCAGGCTAAAGGCATCGACAAAGCCTTCCTCCAAATCTGTCCAACCAAAGCCTCAAAGAAAACCTCTCTAATAGGTGCAAGAATATGCTAGATAAGGAGGTTGAGCATATATGCAAAGGAAACCAGGGTTTCCTAAAGTCTAGGATTGCAGGAGTTACGTGAAAAGTAGACTTGATTTGGGGGAAATCGAGTATAATGTCGATATATTTCTTCTCATATCAATTAGCCCTACCCAAGGGGTGTATATATACTACCTCAAATTGGCTATTTCAATTAAGCCACAAGCTCCTATAGTTGGGCTCTTGATAAAACTGAAAAATAGCATTTTATTTTATTTTTTCATATTTAAAAATGTATACTCGGGTATAATGTTATGGGACCTGCATATGTACGAATATTTGTGTGGGCAGAGTTGCATATGGAATTTGAAATACATTTTTTTAGTGTAAAGTCAAGTCTGCATGGGAAAAGGGACTCCCTAGGGCCATAAAAGAGCATAAGGTCTACATGAGTGTTGAATGATGTTATAACACTAAGTTTGGTGATATAGTGATCATCTTGACAATCATATGTTAGGAATGACAGGTCTTTTGTGTGTCGTGTGATGTGAGAATTGTGTGATCGGTGTGCCTTTCTAGAGGCGAAATCATTGTGATATGTGAGGTCTGCATGATGGTTGCATGAGTTGTGATATGGCAATGTATAGTGGTGTGGATCTTGTTTTGGATTAAGAACATGTTTTTTATAGCTAAGGCATTGGATTGCATTAGAGTTGTGGGTTTGTGAGGACATACCCCATGATGTTTTGGCAAGTACCTTATTCTTATGACAATGCTTTCCTTGAAGTTATCAATTCTCAGTCTTTATTTTACAACAAGAACGGTTACAATGTGCATCAGAAAATTGTTGCAACCATGTTGGTTAGCATAATGATACAAAACGAAAGCTATAACATAGTCTATAACATTGGTCAACATGATAATACAAAAGGAAAGCTATCACATAGTCTATAATTCAACATTCGACCAAAATAAAATGTTTGATGCAAAAAAAGACAAAACAATCCTTCGTAAAGGATGTCTGAAAGCTTTTGGTAGTGTAGATTCAAAAGAAAGACTCCCACGACGATATCTATTTTGCAAAAGAGAGTGTACTTGAATCTTGCAGACAAAGAAGCTACAACCTCTTGTTTTCACAAACAAAGCAGCAACAGACCTCTCGTTTTCGCAGACAAAGAGTAGCAAACCTCTCCTTTTCGTGGACAAAGCAATAACAACCTCTCATTTTCACAAACAAAGCAAAAACAAACCTTTCGTTTCTGCATGTAAAGCAACAACAAACCTCTCATTTTCGCAAAAAAAGCGACAACATGCCTTTCATTTTCGTAGGCCACAATAGAACTGTCATTTTTGCGAGCAAGGGAAGAAATGGCTACGAACATTTCACTTTTCCCAATTCATACCTTTCAACCTTCCACCCAAGAGTTTGAATAGAATCTAAACTCTCGATCGAGCGTTTGTGTTGGAGAAATTTTTTCAACCAAACTTTTAGTCGAGAGAATAAATTAGAATCTAAAACTCTTGGCCAAGATATTTAAATGGAATCTAAACTCTCAACCTATAGTCATAGTTAGAATCTAAACTTTCGGTTGAGAGTTTGTGCTCGAGGAATTTTTTTCCCAAACCTCTCGGTCGAAAACTTGTTAAACTCTTGGTTGAGAGTTTGCAACCCCTGGACTAACCCTGCTAAATTCTCAACTGTAAGAGTTTCAAACTCTTGGTTGAGAAAATATTTTGACTTTTTTTCTCGGACGAGAGTTTGTCAAACATAGCACAACTTATCTCCACATACCAAAATGTGTTTCCAATTTTCGCTTTTTCACCCTAATGTGACAAGCTTACCCACTTTTCCCTCCTTTGATAAAGTATTATCATCCTCAAGAAGGAGCCCCTCCTCACTAATTGATCCATATTGCACAAAAGTACATATATCAACATTCATCCAAATGTTTAGATTCTATATACAGTCCACTAGATAATCTACCAATTATATATCTTCAACCATCTCAGCTAGGGTTTCCATAGCTCAACATCTAATTAAAGCCATATTATATCACCTATCAATTAATTTAACAATGTACCATAAAGTTTAGCTTCATGTAATCACATGCATTAGACTTTATCTCAAACTAAGAATCTTAAAAAAAATATTAAAGTAAAAAATAAAAGCTTACTAAAAAGAAATTTTGAAAATGTTTTTTTTTTTCTTAATGCATATTAATTTTCAATAAAAAAATGCTTACTGAAATGAAATAGCGTATTCTTATGAAGGATGAATGATGAGGAATGGAAGCAAGATAATTCATAGACATAGTATATATTATTTTCCATGCGAAGGTACCAAATAATTGGGTCATAAGTACAAAGATTATAACGATGATGATTGACAAAGAATAGGAAAAAGATAGTTCCAAGCTTAGTATCTAATTTTGGCCATGCAAATATTATGGAGATCTTGTAGCAAAGGCTTTTGGTTCCTCCTATTGCTTGGAGGATGAATAATGTGGAATGGAAGCAAGATAAATCAGTGACATAGTGTATAATATTAGCTAGTAGGGATAATGTATAATACTAACTAGGGTGGAGAGATATATTAGGGTTGAAGGGTTAGGTTTGGAATACCAAGTGAGGGTTCTTAACAATGAATTTGGATTTAGACTTTTGGAATGATTTTTTATAGAGTTTTTAAATATTTGTCCAAGGACCATGCTTTGGTTTCGTGAATGATCTCAGGGATGATAAGATAGGCTTTTATTGGACACTTATCATTCAATTGAAGTTTCACTCAATATGGCACATAGTTGGAGTTGGCTTTGTGTATATTTGGAGGCCTAAGATAGTAGGGATGTTTCTTGTGATTTTATGGTAATATCTTTATTGAGTAATGTAAACTCATGGTCCAAAATATTTCCTCCTTTTCAAACTCCTAATCCTTTCTCTTTAGCATTACTGAGCTTTACCTCCTTTTGCTCTCCAGAATTTTGGTCTATAAGAGCAACACCAAGTAACTTCCATTGGATTGCTTGGAGGAGAGGACTCTACTAGTTGTAAGGAGGATGTTGTTTTCTATTCTAAGGTCAAAGGGGATTTGTAATATATTAAGAAGGGGAATTTTATGGATGAAGAGGTTGGTGGGGAGGGGATAGTAGTTAAGTTCAAGGTCGCTAGTGTTTTCCAATTAAAAAAAGGAAAAAAGTGTATTAAGTGAAGAAGGACTGGGTCAAATTGGTTATGGGAGAGAACATTAAAATGCAATAGATGGTTGAAATGAGGATGCATATGTTGGTTAATAGATTTCATGGAAGGAACATATGTGAAAAATATTTGAATCATTGGTCAAAGTCCAAGTCATTATTGAAGGTGGAGTAAATTTCAATTTTCTATTTTTTAGCTAGGGGTTAGTTAACCTTTATCTCTAATGCTAAGGGTGATATAAGGAAAATTCCATCATTTGGAATTTGGATAACCTAAGAACAAGGTTTAGGGTTAAGCCCAGGGTGAATTTGTGGAGTGGAAATCAAAATGGGAAGGGCCTTTGAGCTTTTCTTATTCTCATTGTTCATGTGGTCTAAGATAATGGATTTGACTGAGGTCACTAACTTGGCATCTACCGAGAGATATTAATAACTAGGCATTGGTTCCAAGCCTCATAGATCACCCACAAATATAAACTATAGACAACAAATAAGCGTAATTGTATAATCATAAACAACAACGCAAGATGCCAAGCTTAAAAGAACATTTTGTTCATGGCCATTTCTCAAGATCAATTTGCTTTCTTTTCAGGAAAGCATATTCATGAGGCAATGGGGGTTGCTCGAGAAGGCTAGACTCCATTAAAACCAAGAATCTCCTCTACATGATGACGAAATTGAATTTTGCAAGGCTTGTGATAGGGGCACTTGTCTCTATTTGAGGTTAATTCTAATTCACTTGGGATTTTGTGATCGCTTTATATTTTTTTATCCATTGGAGCTGCTACCATATATGAACATCTATTATGTTATCAATGTAAAGAATTTGAAGGTTTTAAAACCTTTCATGCTCAATTAGGTGGAGGATGAATTGCAAGTGTTGCAAGAGGTAGAAAACTTAGTGCAATATATGTAAAGTTAGTTGGTCGTAGAGGAAGCTTTGTGATATTCACAAAGATGAAGAAGGGTTTCTCATAATTGCTTTGAAGGTCAAAGTTCACACAAAAACAAAATTACCTTTATTAGAGGAGGCAAATGATATAACTCTTTGTCTTATTTAACACTCATAATTTTTTTCATGACCAAAAAATTGCCAAAAAGGGAAATTTCATATAAAATTTGATTAATTGAAAGAATAATGAAGATTTGATTGACTATGAAAGTTGATTGAACAAAGTGAAAATTTTTACAAAGAAGAATTGGTTAGAGGAAGATGAATTGACTAACATGATAGACTAGACTAGGTCAATTTGTGTGTATATGTCAATGGCAAAGTAGGAAGATTTGGATGGATTTAAATTCCTAGATTAAAGTATTAGTAGCAACATTGCCAATGATATTATTACATATATATCAATACCAACGAGAAGGAGAAATCCATGTGACACTTGATGACCAAGATGAGTTCATAAGATAGTTGTTGTCAATCACCAAAAGGAAATTGAACCATTTGATAACTTAAGGGGTTCAAGGCCAACTGAATCAAGGTAACAAACTTTTAGAGATGGCCCACAACAAGGTATATTACAAGTAGAGGGGGGTCGGATGAGAGTGTAGAAGATTGCATAATGTGATCATGGAAATTGATTGAAGGATCACATTAAACTTGTATAATTGTTATGTTTCTAGAGCATAAATTAATTCCTTGTGGAAAGGACATGCCTCAACTTTGTTATTTGGAGTATCATGCATTGCGAAACGTAGTGTCATGGATGTTGAGTCTTAACAATCACAAATTTTATAGTTATAAATACTCTGTGAATGACATTATCTCAAATTGTCATACAAAATGGAGTTTATTCTCCAAAAGGGTTCTTAAAATACATGTATCATGTGATGAATTCTTGTGAGACTGATTGCAGGTGCCTTAATCTATTTGATGCTCAATAAGAGAAGAAATCCAAGCAATAATATTAATTTACCATTGTTTCATTTTTTTAACGTAATACATCATGTAGATACATTAGGTGATTTTGACTTCCATGTGGGAGAACATGTCAAGACCATTGAGAACCTCTTAAAAATTTAAACATGGTAGAGAGATAACATAGAGAAAAGAGAGGTGCATGTAAGCACAAGTCAAGGGGAGCAACACAAAATCCATGATTGGAGAATTTGAAACCTCTCTAAGATGCAAATGCAATGGAGGGATTAGAGGGAGATAAGATAAGATCACATAAGTGGGAGTTGAACCGATCATGATCGAGATGAGTGAAAACACTATGGTAAAATATCAAGAAGGAAAAAACATCCTTTCATTCTACAAAAATTACAACCTTGTATGAGTTAGCCCATTGTACTTCTTACATAAGCAGAGAGTACAATAGAAATATAGTAGCACAAGTAAATGAACTTTGAAAGGTCAAGACTATTATCTTTAATGGTGCATCTATGAGTAGCCAAAAGGCTAAAATGTAACACCCTCCAACCACATTTACCCAAGCTAATTGTTCCACTGGGGTAAACATGTGATGAAGAGTTACTATGATATGATTCAACTTCCCATGTACATTTAAGGAAGTGGAATTGACAAGAAAATACCAATTTGACCTTCCTCGGGAGCTGCAAAACCTTCAAGAGCTAACCAACCCCTCCAGGCAACCCATGAGAGAATTTCATGTTTTGATGAACTAGACCACTAGTTGCTCCCATTATAAGCATTCCATGAAACTGGGACCCTCCAATAGCTCACACAACAAATCCTCCATGCGATTGTGGCCTTTTTTCAGGCAGTTCTGTGCCAACAACCCCTGATTCTGAGCCACCTTTTCAAGGCTAGGATTCAAGCCTCTACCCAGAACTTCATGAAACTTCCAGAATTGATAAATAATAAGATGACAAGGCCTCTAATGCAAAAATTGAACAAAGAATTGACCTAACAAGGCCTATCCATGACAAAAATTTTGTCAAACACGTCGTGAACATGTAATCTACAAGTCATATAAACACATCTGAGCATAGAGACTTCATACTTATACGAGAATTGTCAAGAAGATCAGATGCCCTCTCATAATAGCTGCATTATCATATATTAGGTCATACATTCCTTATTCATTCATTTACTATCAAAACATGATGAGAGCCATAACTCAAGTCTATCATAAACCATGCTTATAACCAATATATAACCAACAAAATAACAATGGTAGAACAACCATTATAACTAAATAATAAAAAACACATTTACACATAATGCACAAGAGGAAAAGAGCTCTTATTAACATATGAAAAATACAACCAAGCTAGGGACTTCCACATACCACTCGACCATAGATTAGTTGAACCAAATCTTTCTTTCAGTTAACCACCCCCATGCCATATTGCAAACATTAATGTGGGACTTACAATAGAACAATTAGGCCTTCAGAAGACTTTACTGCAATGCAAGAATGGACTCCTAGGCCCAATCCCTCATATATACAACCAGGTTTTACTGCAATCCCACAAAGGGATTGCTAGCCCTAAACAAGAAACATATATTAGCAGACTTTACCGCAATCCCACCATATATCAGTCCAAGGATCACTAGGCTTATATAAGCATGGATGCCTCCATATCTCTCCACATAAACCGTGAGGAATTTGTCTGTCTCCACCTCTAGGCTTTATCGTATATCCCACCATTCACCGGTCAAGGATTCCTAGGCCCAACGAGGATCCACCCTCTAGGATTTACCATATATCTCGCCATTCACCAGGCGAGGATTCCTAGGCCTAACGAGGGCATACACAATCATGTTTCATCGCAATCCCACCTTCACTGGTCCAAGGATTCCTAGGCCTTGTGTCTCCTCTTGAGACCACCCTACTCAGTTTCGAAACCATCCAGCAATCCAACTCAACCAAGTAATAAAAACCCCATCGCACCATGGTTATTTGGAAATGGAAAGTCAAGGCTGAAAACCACTATCATGCCTGACAAAATCCATGCCAACCACAACAAGAGAACCAAAAACACACATGCATGCCAAAAATAGCAAGGAAATCTTACATGCAACTCAATTCCCGCAATTAATCTCGTTGTATATGCTTGATCTTTGCTTCGCTTTGGTTTCTTGTCCTTCCTTCCTCCAATGCTAGAGTGCTCCAAGAACGCTCTAAGTGTGCACAGAGTGTGAGAGAGTAGAGATTATAAAGAGATAACTCCAAAAATGAATTGATAAAAGGTTGTGAACAGATCCTCATAAGCCTGTTTATTAATGAGACCTCTATTTTCTTCATTTTCCATTATTTTCCCTTCTTTTCCTCCTCACATGCAATATGTGACTCTTTGCCTTCCTTTTCTCCTAATTTCCTTTATTTTCATAAATAAAATGCCAAATAATGTCTCTTTTCCTTTCCAAAGCCTTAGCCATTGCCTTTGCCAATTTCCTTAGCAATAATATACCAAATGAACACCCACACTACAATGTTTTTCTCGACATTTAGCTTTGAATAAGTGTCCCATAACCTTGGTTATTATTTTGCCTTTATTACATGGATTTTTTTTACCTGGGGTTGTTACAAGCCCCTCCCCCTTAGGGGAACACCATCCTCGGTGTTCAATGACACCTACAACTAGCAAGACCGCTGAAAATCAAAACATACTTCCCATGGAGCTTTATAACTTAGCTCAATGTGGTATTTACAATGATCAACCTGTTGAAAAGTAAACCGACATGACAATCATAACAACATGACAACTATACCACTTATTGGATCTTTATAACACAACTCATGGCAATATTTACATACATATACATATATAGATATACCAAAACACTATGCCAAAACATATACCAAAAAACATTCGCTCAACCAACGAATAGAAAAGGATACATAACCTGCATCCGATCATCCATCTTCCATGTAACTTCATCAGGTCCAAAGTGCCTACACTGCACTTTAACCTATTTGATTGCTCAATTTCGGGGCATGAGCATCTTTCTATAAAAAATGCACTGAGGTTCCAGTTGGAATTCTCATTCGGATTCCACTTGCAATGAAAACCAATCAATAACATGATCAACATCCTTTATATATCTCTTAGTCAATGAAACATGGAAAACATCATGGACTTTCACTGTCGTAGGCAGTGCAAGTCGATAGGCCATTGGCCTGATCCTCTCAAGGATTTCAAAAGACCTACAATACCGAGGTGCTAACTTCGCACATCACCTAATACTCAAGGAGCTCTTCTTGGGTTTGATGCATAAGTACACATGTTCCCCAAGATGAAACTCCTTAAACAACTTGTTCTGATTTGCATAAATTTTATACATGTCTTGTGTTGCCTTTATGTTCTTCTTGATGACTTGTATTTCCTGTTCCATCTCTTCCAACATGTTCGGTCCTATCAACACCCTTTTCACTGGATCACTTCAACTTATGGGAGTATTACAACTCCACCCATAGAGTTCCTTAAACAGGCTCATCCTTAGTGACCCATGATACCCATTGTTGTAAGCAAACTCAACCAGTCGAAGGTACTCCTTCCATCTCCTCTACTGATGCATTATATACATCCTCAACATGTCCTCTAAGATCCTATTGACCCTCTTTGTCTGTCCATTGGTCTAAGATCCTATTGACCCTCTTTGTCTGTCCATAAGTTGTGATAAAGGGCAACTTTGTCCCCAAACCTGCAAACAACTCCTTCTAAAACTTGGAAGTGAACTTAGCATCCATGTTTGACACAATATTCTTTGAAACACCATGCAACCTCACGATATATATGATGAAGACCCGTGTTATGTCACTCATTGAATAAGTACACTTCATTGGAATGAAGTTTGCTACCTTTGTCAACCTATCCACCACCACCATGATGGAATCATGTTGTTTAGATGTCCTTGGAAAACTTGTAATGAAATCCATGGAAATGACTTCCAATTTCCACTCCAGAATCAAAATCGGATGTAGTAGACCACATGGATGTTCACACTTTGCTTTTACCTATTGACAATCCAAACATCTAGCTATAAACTCTGCCACTTCCCTCTTCATATTCAATCAATAGTATAACTTATTCACTGATGTCAATGTCTTATGATATCATGGGTTACTTGAATATGGTTTAGCATGAAATTCCCTTAAAATAAGCTTCTTGAGCTCACTTTTGTCCGACACATAGATCCTATCCCTAAATTTGATCAAACCATCTGTAGTGAGATGATAGTCCACATCATGATTACCTTTACCCAGTTGTAACCTATGCATAAGCTACCTATACATGTCATTTTGTTTTCCTACCTGTAAGATCTTATCCTATAGATTTTTCCCATAGGAGCTCATAGTTATTATATGATTCAATTGCACTCTTCTGCTAAGAGCATCTGCAACCCTATTTTCCTTTCACTCAATGTACCTGATCTCGAAATCAAACTCACCGATCATGACTAACCATTTAGCTTGCCTAAAATTTAGATTCAAATGGTCAAACAAGTATCTCAATCCATTTTGATCACTCATCAGTACAAGCCTCCTGCCAAGAAGATAATGCCTCCACATATTTAAAGCATGGATGATCATTTCCAACTCAAGATCATGTGTAACATAATTTTGCTTGTGCTGATTCAGTTTCCTTGATTCGTAACTTACCCCCTATCCCTGATGCATCGAGACTCCACCAATTCCTCTTTTGCAAGTGTTTGTGCACACCACAAGCTCTTTATCTGGATCTGCAATCTTAAGAACTAGAGCATTTGCCATAAATGCTTCAACTGTTCCAAACTTACTACACATTCCTCTGTCCATTCAAATTTATTACCTTTCCTTTGCAATGATGCAATATGATAAGTAATTTGTGAGAAATTCCTAATGAACCTCTTGCAATAACATGCTAACCCCATAAATGACCTTACCTCATCCACGTTCCTAGGAGCTTCCCATTCCATGATAGCTCTTATCTTTTCCAAATCCACTACTATGCCTTCCTTGCAGACAACATGCCCCAAGTAATGTACCTTTGTCTAAAAGAAATTGTATTTGCTAAGCTTGGCATACAATTGATGCTCTCTTAGCAGTCTTAACACTGCTGCTAAGTGTTCAACATGCTCTTCCTTATTCTTAGAATATACCAATATATCATCAATGAATACAATAACAAACTTGTCCAAATAAGGACGTAATACACTAGTCATCAAGCACATAAAAGTAGCTGGAGCATTAGTTGAATGAAAGGAACCACAATAAACACATAATGCCCATACCTGGTCTGGAAAGCAGTCTTGTAGATGTCCTCTTCTTTTATGTGTACCTAATGGTATCTTCATCTTAGATCAATCTTTGAGAACACAGTTGCTCCCTTCAACGGTTCAAACAAGTTGTCACTCCTCAGCAATAAATACCTATTCTAGACAGTTACCTTATTCAACTGCTTGTAATTAATGCATAACCTGAGAGTACCATCCTTCTTCTTCACAAACACTAGTTCACCCCAAGGTGATACACTTGGCCTAATGTATCCCTTGTCAAGCATTTCCTTCAATTGCAACTTCAACTCTACTAACTCCGGTGTGCTCATCTTGTATGGTGCCTTTGATGTTGGTGCTGCCCATGGTACCAAATCAATGGAAAAGTCCAATTCTCTATGAGGCGACAACTTTGAAATATCTACGGGAAACACTTCCTGAAACTGTTGTAAAACCAGGTACTTGCTCAATACATCCACATCCTCAACATCCTTACCTTTATCACTAGAAATATGCACTACAAACAACACACACCCTTTTATGCGACTGTAGTTTGCCTCCATAGCTATCACCATTCTAACTGAGGTTGACTTCTTCGTACCCTATAATATTCTATGTTCTCTATTGTCATCCAAACATTCAATAGACTTGTCATAACAATCCACCTTATTCCTGTGAAGATATGGCCAATCCATACCCAAAATCATACCATAAGATAACAATGGAAGTATATTTAGATGCACTGATGTAGGCATACCATTCAACTCAAATGCACAAACTCTTACCTAATGATGAACTCTTTTCTTTGTACCTGTATCTAACTGCACCAACCAAGATTATGCATGTAGTTATTTATTCAATCCACACTTATCCACCAGGTCAGGATTAACATAACTATAATTAGATCCAAGGTCAATCAAAATAGAAACAACTTGATCACAAAGCTTATTGTCAATCTCGATAATAAATGCCTGGTGATCTACCTGCCTGTTATCCAATGTTGCATAGATACGAGGAATGCTCTGCCCAACATCCCTAATAGTTTTCGATTCTTGTGCACTGTATATCTAAGGTCTACCACCTTGATTCTGCGGACAATACCTCTTAAAATGCTCCTTACCACATGTCCAACACCACAACCGTCCCTTACCATCACCTTTATTCTATTGGCTTCCAGTTGACATCCATTAGGTACAACACTTTCTTTCTCATTTGCATCCTGTGGTCTTGTTTGCTTTGGCTACCATTTACTTTTAGCCTTGTCTTTCCCTTTCCAAACTTGTTGAGACTCAGTCTTGAACTTTGATTGCTCATAACAATGCTTCACCTTACCAATGACTTCTTTAAGTGACTGAGGCTCATCATATTCAACCCGATATCTAAATGCTAATGGTAATCCACTGACAAATCTCTTAACTTTAGCTTTCTCATCCTTAAGATACGGTATGTACCTCAACAACTCCAAGAACTTGGCCATATAATCTCCATATGTCATCTATCCCATCTTTAGCTCATATAACTCCTTGGCTTTACTGTCATAGTACCTCCCTGACAAATATTTCTTCCTGAAAAGTCTATTGAATTCATGCCAACTCAAATTCTTTGTCCTGATGTCTCTAATCCACTTCACATCTTCCCACCAAATATATGATTTCCCTTTAACGTTGAAGACAACTATTATGGCCTTAATGTTTTATGTGTAATCATGCAACTCAAAGAACCTCTTCATCCAAAGTGACCATGCATTTGCATATTTTGGTTTCTTCAAATCTCCAGTAAAGATAGGTGGCTTGGCTTTCTTGAACTCATTTGGAAAATATCCCCTGTCACTCCTCTTGTAAGGATGATAACGATGATGAACACGATACCTATAAGAACCATAACTACAATAGAACTTGTGTCCATTACCTCTCTTATCTGGTATCTAAGAACTTGCCATATCTGACCGTGTCATCTCTATCTGACCTATGTCCACCATGAGAACAATTTCCATATGCCCCATTAGTCCTATCCTCATGCCCATGGTTGATCCTAAGTATCCCTATCTCTGCATATTTGACAAAATCTGAAGGATAACTGCATTAACCTCTGCTTGTATCTCATGTTCCTGAATGATTATGTCATTGTCTTCTTTTCAACTTCTTATTTCTACCTTCAAACTTCTCAATGTGTCTAGTATGTTAGGAGAGTGCCCATCACGATGTCGCGCATCTGATCTATAGGGAGAGTCTCGTGAACTGTAGTCTACCATCTTGCTAGTAATACTTGATTTTCTTCATGCATGTATACCATGTCAACTAAACCAAAGTATAAACATAATCAACATACCTCAATATAGTTCAGGGGATGATATCTCGTTTGCAAGATCAACTAGATTAACGCAATATATGTATAAACATAATCACATTAGTATACAAACATCATTTCAACCATTATCTATTTACCATGCATAATTGTACCATAACCAAGACAATGCATGCATAATGACATATAAACACTTACATGCATAACAAATGCATAACCGACATGCACTCATGACGACCACATCCAATAATAATAACCATAATCTTCAACATGGCATCACAACTGCAACAATGACCACCACCATGCATACAAAACAAGCACATAGACCACAAGCATGAATAACACACATGCAACTGACATGTATGCATGATAAACACATTCCTGTCCATCCAGTCCAAGGGGTGAACCATTGTATGATACCACTCTGTAGCACCCTCCTCCCACATTTACCCAAGCTAACCAATCCACTGGGTAAACATGTGACGAAGAGTTACTATGATATGATTCAACTTCCCATGTACAACTAAGGAAGTGGAACTGACAAGACAAGACCAATTTGACCTTCCTCAGGAGCTACAAAACCTTCAGGAGCCAACCAACCCCTCTAGGTGGCCAACCACGGAGAGAACTTAATGTTTTTATGAACTAGACCCCTAGTCATTCCCATGACAAGCCTTCCATGTGATTGAGACCCTCTAGTCGCTCCAACAGCAAGGCCTCCATGCGACTGTGGCCTTTTTCAGGCAATTTTGTGCCAACAACCTGTTAACACCCAGGTTGTTCCCTATGACTCCCAAGGGAATACGGCCGGTGTAACCACTAACCAATCTTAAGATTACAGCTTCTAGCCCAGCTGTAATCAGAGAGGGCTCTCTCTGTAAGTTTTGTCTCTGTTCTATGGAAATTTTAGGCTAGTTATGAAGTTAAGGTTTTTGGTTTATGTTTGGTTGGGAGGATGTCTTTTTGAAACTTTCAAAGTGTAGTTCTGTAGGTAAAATTAGTCCATTGGGCAATGGAGTCTGTGGCTGTTGGTTTCTTGAAATCCTGAGTTTGATGCAGCTGGAGTTACAGGGCCATTTAGATATTTCATGAACAAACTTTAAATTGTGATTATGGAGTGTAAACAAC
>APFE031449625.1:0-11469 GCA_000404065.3 Pinus taeda | reverse complement strand
GCCATCTCTCAAGGGACTCCAATTCCCTTAATAGAACCACCTACAACTAGAAACTAGCTAATACAACTATCAAGTACATATTCCTGAATCTAGCACATATCCACAAAATTTAATATAAATTAGGGTTAAGAAAACTTCATGTATGAAAAGCACTCATTCATTTTGAATTATGGTTTCCAAACATAGACAAAGTAGTTCTTACCCAATTCCTTTTGTTTACCCTTTTTCTTTGTTGCAATCGAGGTTTACTATGCGTTGTCACATCACCCAACTATTAGTTATGTAAACATATCAATTGATATCCAGTCACACTAATACCAAACATGTTTCCTACAATTGTTTACACATGTCAACCACATGTTCCAAATATCAAGACAATCATATATATCAATTTTAAATCAACCTTTACCAAGACTAAAAATCACGTCATAATCCATATTCAACTCAAAGTTATTTGAGATAATGCTAAAAATATCAACTACTATAGTCAAGTACATATCAACTATCTCAACACATGTGTGTTAGTAAAATCATCTTAAAACAAGATCATTTGAACACATACTCGTATTATGAAATTCATCAAACACTCAACCAACTTTCAAACATACCATGTTAAATAAATCAATTAGATGACATGATAGACACCAAATTCTCAACATCAAATAGACAACATAATCAAGAATGAAGCACCAAGTATACTACATATGAAGACTAATACCTTAATGTACCTCAGGGGAGGCTATATTGTCTACAAAATCAATCTAGTTACCAAGATATAAATTTACAACATTTCATCTCAAACATAAATAACATGATGATATCCATAACATTAACTAGCTAACATGTTCACAACGTAAACTCATAAGCATTTATCGTTCATGCATAACAACCACGTGTGCAAAGTCATCACAAATATGTCGACTCATACCTGAATATCACAACCATAACCATCTGCATATGTCAAACCACGTTAACGCAATACATATAACATCAATATATTCGAAGCAATGAGTATAACCATGACACATATGACCAATCTAAATTACAACATTAAGATCTCAATGAAATAACCCTAATCATCAACTAAATAGCATAAATAAACAATAAACTATATATCATCCTCATCAACAACATATAACCTAATCATCAAGTGAACTGTCCTATAACAACAACAAGTTAACCTATAACATACTCATCAATAACATAATCATCAAGTTATCTAATATAAAACAACAATAGAAATGCATATAACTACATGTTACTATCATTCGTGACTACCCGACACATGTGCATATAGTTACACCAATTATCTAACATCTATGATGAAAGTAACCATAACATCAAAAGACATCAACATAAACCTAATATATATATATATATAACAATCCTTGACTTACAAACCTTCATCCCAAACATACAATACTTGTATGACGCTCTGCTCTTACCCCAAAGTCCAATGTTGCAACCTTAATACAATGAATTGCATCTCCTATTCTACCTTAGCCAACACATTAGCATAATAAAAACCAATATCACCATGATGATCTAAATTTCATCTAATTACTTCACAAGACATGTTTCCCTACTATTCATGCATAACTATAACCAAGACCATACATGCATACAAATTGCATAATCAACCATCCACGCATGAAGAGATACTCCACGACAACACCTTCATCCTCCACATGGATAAATCACTACAACTATGATCAACACCATGAAAATGCAACAAGCACATTGACTACATGCATAAGGAACGAATATTCAACCAACATGAAAGCATGATCAACACAAAACCCAAGGGAAGCCCAACCATGCTCTGATACCACTCTGTAACACCCTCCTCCCACATCTACCTAGGCAACCAGCCAGACAGGGTAACCATGTGACGAGAGGCTACTATGATATGATTCAACCTCCTAGGTCACCTTAAGGAAATGGAATCGATGGAAACACAACACACAAACCTCCCTCGGGTGCTTTAAGACCCCCGTAAGCTAATCCAACACTCCAGGTGCCCAACCCCTGAGTTAACCTAGCATTTACATGAATTAAACCTAGAATGGGTCCCATGACAAGGCATGAAAACGACTTTAAAAATATATTCTCTCCCACAGTGCCTGCAACGGAGAGACTGCAGTCTCTATTAGTCAGTTCTGTGCTAGAAACTGTGCGATTTAAGCACTTTTTCAGGACTAGTCTCCAAACCAATGCCCAGAACCTCATGAGACTTTCATAGATAATAAATGACACAAAGTAGAAGCCTTTAACACAAAAATTGATCAAGGGCTTGACCTAACCAAGACTAACCATGATGGACATTTTGTAAAACACTTAGTAAATATGCAACCTATAGGTGTAAATAATAGATCTGAACATGGGGGTCTCATACTTATCATAGATTATCTATGAAGCATTGTCAACTTATCACATTATTTATCATTTCGTACATTAAGTCATAGATACATTGATCATTGAATAACAAGTAAGAACATGATGGGAGCCAAACATAACTTCTGTCATAAAATACATACATAACTAGCATAATAGAGACAAAAATATCAATGAAACCAAAGCCATATACAGCAGATATAATCCATCATAATACTCATAGAAATACTAGTAGAACTAACCTATCATTAATGATGCAAAATCAAAACTCAAGATGGGACATCCATTTTCCACCTAATTGTAGAATGGTTGAGCCAAATCCCTCTTCAGCCATTCACCCATATGCCATATTCCAAGCATGAATGTGGGATCTCATTGAACACATAAATCAAAACTCATCGAGGGCTTCCAGAGGCCATCCACCTCAACCCATAAAATATTGATTCCACCTCACGGTTACACATCACCAAAACCATCATCAAATCAGTCTATATCCCAACCTTTGAGGGCACCATAGTGTTTATTCCAACCTGGCTCCCAAGACTAGTAACTCAACCCACAATTGTCATCGGGCTAGAAAGCATTTTTCCAACCAATGCTTCCAGGACTAGGAAATCAACCCACAACATTTTCTATGCTTCCATAGCACTTGTCCAACCAGGGCTTCCAGAGCATTCGTCCAACCAAGGCTATACAGACTAGTAACTCAACCCAAGCTATTACAGGGCTTCTAGAGTGTTTTTCAAACCAAGGCTTTATAGACTAGTAACTCAACCCAAGCTATTACAGGGCTTTGAGAGAATTTGTACAACTAGGGTTTCCAGGACAGCTAACTCAACCCAAGTCGTTACATGGCTTCTAGAGAGTTTGTCCAACGAAGGCTTCCAGGAACTAATAATGCAACCCAAGCTCAAGGAAACATGAGAACCAACCAAAAAAAGCATTGAAAGTAAACCCACAATCACCATGTTATCCACAAAATGAGAGGGATAGGAAATCCACTTTTAATCTAGGAAACCCTCCATGCCAATGATAGATTGTAACCAAGAAACCACATGGATGTGCCATGTATGCCAAAACTACTGAAGGAAACATACATGCAACTCAGTACCTGCAAGCAAATCTGATGTAGCTATTGATCCCGATGCCTTCTTGCACTTTCCTACTCTACCTTTTCCTTCTTTCTCCAAGAATCAAAGTATGCCACACCCACCGAGAGTCCTCCAAGAAAACTCCAAGTCTTCAAGAGTATGAGAGAGATAGAATAATGAGAGAGATCCAAAAATGAACTTATCAAGTTTTTCACACCAATCCTCATAATCCTTTTTATTAATGAGGCCTCTATTTTCTTAATTTTCCATTATTTTCCTTCATTTTCTTCCTCACATGGAACCTGTGACCTTTCACCTTCCGTTTCTCCTAATTTCGATGATTTTCATAAATAAAATTCCAATTAATTCCTCTTTTCCCTTCCAAAGCCTTTGTCATTACCTTTGCCAATTTCCTTAGCCATAATAAATCGAATCAACACCCATTAGGATGTTTTCCCCACCATTCAGCTTGCAATATGTGTCCCACCACTGTGGCCATATATATATTTTTACATGGAATCTTCACCAGGGTTGTTACAAAGGTAGTGGGATACCTTTACCTTGAAGGCCATGATTTCATGGGCTCTGACCCAACATTGGGTCGCTCACAAGAATTTTACAAAGGGGTGCACATCAAGGTGGATTCCTTGATACCTAGCATCATTGGTCTCAAATTAGAGGGTGAAAAGGAGAGGATAGTGGTCTTCATCGTCACAACTATTTTTTCCCCTTGTAGTCAATGGATGCGTAAATGTAAATCAATGTGGCACCGTTGGAACTTCAAGGGAAGTTATTGAAGGGCACAAACGACTTGGAACCATTCGCATCAAGAAGAAAGTAATTGGTGTGTAACCATTGGAACTTGAAGGAAATTTCCTAAAGTACTCATCTTACTTGGCACCCTTGACATAAAAAAGAAACTACTCAAATATAATTAAGATTTGATAATCATACAAATTCACATAATCCAGTAAGTAAGGTTTTAGAACCAAGATAAGTAAATCAAAAGTAAACCATCGAATAAAGGGAGAATACGAAGAAAGAAAAAAATTAGATAAATTGAGTAACTTTACCCTTCCCACATTTGCAAAATCTTAGGCAAATAATGTGCATAATAAAAAACTCCAAAGTATGTAAGTGTTTTAATAAGTGAAAACGATAAAGGGACATAGAGTTAATTAGAAACATTAACCCTATTATAGTTTAACTTCATTATGAAGAGAAGTTGTTGAATGAAAATAAATAATAATAATTTAAATTAAAGAAATTTAGCTTCATGATAGAACTTCCATGTGGCAAGAGATAACACAATGATCTTTGTCTATGAGCTTATTTGAGATAAACTAGGGTGTATTTTGGGAACCAAATATGAGACATACCACTTGAATTTAGTAAAACGAAATAAGGAGTATTCAAGCGGGGTCAAGTGAAAACTAGTATAAGATATAGGGAGTCATATTGGGGTGAAAGAAAATAATATTTTTAAATAATAATTTAAGTAAATAAATTAGGAGAGCCTTGGTGAGTTATTGACACATGAATGGATGAATAATCAAAATTTTCCGATTAGTAAAAATACTTTTTTTTGCATGAAGAGAAAAGTGTCACTTATGAAGCATCCCATAAAAGCAGGAGAAATCTATGGGAGAGAGATCACTTTTTTCTCTACTATTGGATGGATTAATTGATTCTATTATGACTGACTACAAAGTATATAGTGACTATATTGTGGTGGAAGCCATTAGAGAGGGAACTCTTGAGCCAACAGTGCTCTCCTCCATTAGCTAGTATTGTTTGTCTACTTTACAACTCCATTGCAGCTCAAGGTTTCATGTAGAATAAGAGCACCCATAGAGTAGTTTGAGAGGTCAATTGTTGAGCCAATGATGTTCGGTTGGCATACATCATCCTTCACAAGTGAACGCGGGAAATAATGAGTGAGTGCAAAAAGAAACAAAGATGAGATCGAATCTCCACCCATTTGGTGAATGGTACCTCATGTTTTTATAAAGTTATATTACATGCTAATTGTTGTATATAATTACCCTATTATAAAAGCAAAGGATGTCATGCTTGTATTGTAAATTTATGGACTATTGATGTATATGCCTTGAAATTGTTATGTGCTTATATTATTGATGTATCTTAATTATTATGTGACTGATAATGGATGATTAGATTAAATAATGATCTATATTGGATCATTATATTGTTTTTCATCTTTCTTTGTGCATTCAAAGTGGAAAAGATGGAGGAATTAGCTCATGGGACTGTTTTTACTGGTGGGACCCAGTTTGACAAAACAACGTCCGAAACCTTCCTTTGGGTATTTTGTGGAGATTGCAAGGATTTAGATTGTTGAGGCAAAGACCATAATACCTTAATCATGGTCGAAAAATATATAAACGAACCTCGTGATCCTATAGAGGTGAGGTTTATGTGATTGGAAGAACAAGTCATAGATATCAACTGTAATGTAAGCCTCCTCATGGAGGCCTTGAATAGCAAGATGGGGATATTTGGAGAAGATGGGGGTTCGAATGCAGAAGGAAAATCAGAACCAAGATCAGAAGACCGGGGATAGATGGAGAACCAACCGAAGAAAGGACCCAAAAAAGATCAACCCAGTTCGAGTGTTGTGAACCAGTCATAGTCCCTATTTAAAATGGAAGAAAAAGCCGATATCAAGTTCTACCATGGCGAGATTGACACTCTAAAGATGAACCATTGGTTGCAGCAACTAGAACTTTTCTTCAGTTTTCAACAGATCAAGGAAGGGAAAAAGATCTCATTCACGCAATTGAAATTAGAGGGACATGCAGTGACTTGGTGGGATAGACACACAAAAGGAACTGAGGTTGGAGGGAGAACCCCCAGTGAGTAAGTGGGAGGATTTCAAAAAACTCTTTAAGTCATTGTTTTATCCCATTGGTTACATGGAGGAATAGTGGATCCAGTGGCATTGCTTCAGGAAAAAGTCTAGCCAAAACATGCAGGAGTACACCACAAAATTCAAAAATATGGCTATAATGTTGGAGCCAAAGTGTGAAGGAGTAAACCATTGAATTCAGAAATATGGTCATAATGTTGGGTATCTATCCAAAGAATCTAGATGTACTTCTCATTTGGGGGTCTACACCACGATCAGTGTGATCAAGTGATGTTTTTCAAGCCCAAATCGGTGGACAAGGCTTGTGTACATGCATAATACTTGGAAAACATAGGCCTAAAGAGAGTGCAATCAAGTGGATCGAAGCAGAAAGAGAAAAAATAATCTTCGAAGGAGTGGAAAAATAATAAAAAAGGGGGAAAATATAAAAATATAGTAGCCACAGTGCACTAGTGTAAAGATCCCTGCAACCACTATAATCACTGCAACATTGATGGCCATATAGAGGGAACGTGTTGGAATTTACATCCAGAGCTAAACAAGAAGAACAAGAAGAAGAGCCTCATGGTCATGGATTCAAGAAACGAAGTTGAAAGCAACTAAAACATGGACGAAAAGATTGTTTGTACGTCAGTGCAGAAAGAGGTGAATCTGACTAGCCTTCAACAGAAGGAAGAGGAAGAAATGAAAAAACTCTTCCATATAAAGATACAGGTCAAGAAGACAAATATTGATACTTTTTTTAACTCAAGATCGCAGGAAAATCACATTGCAATAGAGTTGTTGAAGAAGTTGGCGATGGAAGTTCATGATCATCTTAACTCATATCCATTGGAATTGGTAAATAAGGATGTAGAGCTAAAGGTAACAAAACTGTGTAAAATCAGATTTGATGGTAGTGCTTATTTTATTGATGAAGTAAATCTAGATGTGGCTCCCCTTGATGTATGTGGAGTTGTGTTTTTTAGTCCATACATGTACATGTGTGATGAAATATTCAAGAGGAGAGCCAAACAATATCGGTTTTTCAAGGAAGGAAAATTTTTCATCATCAATGTGCACAAAGGAAAGTCAAAAAACTCACTGGTAAGTGTCAACCAAGCCAATAAATTGATGAGTTCCAGCTTGAAGTATGTTTTATTTTTTTTAAGAGAAAGTTAGTCTGAAGAGGAGTCAATAAGAGGTAAGGCATCACTAGAAGGGTGTACTACAAAAAATAAAAAACAATGAGAGGAGTTGTTACACACATAGATGGATGTGTTCTGAGAGCCTAAAGGGTTACCACCTAAGAGAGAAGTGGAGCACGAGATCCAGCTATTACCAGACTCTTCCATTTCCAAATATTGGGATGTACAAGCAACCGAGTACATCACCATGTACATCACCATGTGGGTCACCCATCATCATTGTGCCAAATAAAGATGGGACTTGGTAGATGTGTATAGATTATAGGGCATTGAACAAAATCATACTCAAGAAAAATACCCCCTGCGCAAGATATATTGTTTTTTGGATCAACTGTAAAGAGAAAAGTACATGATGAAGCTGCACTTGAAGTATATATATCACCAAGTTTGAGTTAAATAAGAATATACCTACAAAACCACCTTCAAAACAAAGCAATGTTTGTATGAGTGGTTAGTCATGCCATTTTGCGTATGTAATGCACCAACTATATTTATGAGATTAATGAAAGATGTAATTCTCCCTTTCATAGATTCATTTGTTATTCTCTATTTGGATGATATACCCATATATAGTGCTAATTGGGAGTATCATATGTAATATTTGATGTACGTGCTAGAAACATTGAAGAAGAAACAACTACTAGAAAATCTCAAGAATCGTGAGTTTGCACAACAGTCTTTGGTGTATCTGGGGTATGTGATCAATGGAGAAGAGATGAAGTGAGATCCTTCCAAGACGAAGGCCATCATGAAATAGTTGTTGCATACTATTTTTTTTTAAGTAAGGAGTTTCATTGGGGTAGCAAAGTACCTGAGACAATTCATACCCTCATTTTCAATGGCAACAACACCGCTACAAGCCATAACAACAAGTGGTAAGAGTTTCCAGTGGGGAAAGGGTTAGCAAAGGTCTTTCAAAGAGTTAAAGAAGAATATCATTCAAGCACCATTTCTAGCATTACCAAACTTGTTGTGGCCCTTTAAAGTGGAGAAAGATGAAAGTGTGTATGATGTGGTAGTTGCCTTGGTGCAGGGAGGAAGGTCTGTATGCTACCATTCTGAAATGTTTCGTGCGGCACTTCTTAACTAACGTACCTATGAAAAGGAGATCTATGTCATGGTGCAAGCTTTGAAGAAGTAGAAGCATTATATGATGGGAAAGGAGATAGTAATCCACACAGATCACCAACCACTATAGTAATTGCAGGCCTAGAGTAAGCTACAGTAGACGAGGCATTACAAGTGGATGTGGTTTTTATAGTAGTTTTATTTTGTGATGAAATATAAAATGGGCAGCACAAACAAGTTGATTGACATGGTTTCATGACCACCCACGTGGAAGATTAAAGCTTTGGGGACTCTTATGCACAAGGAGTCATTCACACATCATGTACACAAAGAGGCATATTTAGATGATGAGGACTTCAAGGAGGTGTATCATTAGTTCAAGAGTCAGAGTCATGTGTCATCTCTAGGATGGATTAATCTAGAGGATGGATAAGTTGTGTGTTCCTAAAGATGAGTGATTGCAACCGATTAGAGAGTCTCACGCCTCAAATGTTGTAGGAAATTTTGGTGTAGGGAAGATTGTAGCTAACTTACAGAGGTATGTGTATTGGCCCAAGATGAAAGAGAAAGTAGATAGGTTCATAAGAGAATCCATGCTCTATTTCACCAACAAGCCTAATAACAAGAAACAGGGTCTATATCATCCTTCCATGTACCTACTCGTCCTTGGGAAAACATTTCCATGGAATTTTTGGGAGGTTTACCGATGACCAGGAAGGGACATGATTGCCTATTTGTTGTAGTTCACAGGTTCAAAAAGATGTGTGCTCTGATGCCCTATATAAATACCTTCAACGAGAAAGATTTGCAAACTTATTCTTTAGATGGCTGCAATTTGGGATACCAAGGAGCATAATTTTAGACATGGATACAAGATTTCTTAGTGCATTCTAGACTACATTGTGGGAGAATATGGACACGAAGTTAAAGAGACCTACATCCCATACACAGATAGATGAGTAGACATAAGTAGTTAACATGAATTTGGTGCAACTTATACGGGGATAAAACCAAAATCATCTGAATACCTCGGATGAAAATTTGGTATATATACAACATTCATATAATAGAGTAGTGCACACTTCTACAGGAAAGTCCCAATTTGAAACTTGTTTTGGATATTTGTCGCCTTCACCATTGGACATTGCATATGGGAAACAAGGAGGAGTAAGGGAAGATCTTATAGGAGATGCATTAAGGGCTAAAAAAATTATATAAAATATCAGACCAATCCATCTGTAGGTAAAATAAACATTCTAGAAGTTGTAGGAGAAGTATAAGGCCATGCAAGATCGACACATAATATAAAAGTCATTCAATCTCAGAGACAAAGTATGGCTATAGTTGAATAAGGAGGGTTGCACTAGCCTGGTAAGAAAATCAAGGCTCTAAGGTATGGTCCCTTCAAGATAATAGAAAAGGTGGGTGATATTGCATATCATCTCAGTTTACCAGAATACAAGTTCATTTAATCATTGTGAATGTAGATAATTTGAAACTCTATGAGGCTTCCATGATAGATCAAGAAGAGTAATAGGTCCTATGATGTACGGAGGATTTCGCACTAGATGCTAAGGAAGAGTTGACATAAGATAAAATTTTGGAGAAGAGGTCCAAAACTACAAGACAATGGCAGTAAGACCTTTAGAAGATTTGGTTGAAGTTACAACTTCCAAGAAAGGTAAATTGTACACCAGACAGAAGGTGGAGGAAAACATTTCTCACCTCATTCAGTAAAATATTTTAGGGACAAAAGGCCTCTAAAAATGGGGAGGCGTGGTCCATATTAGACCATTATATTGTTTTTCATATATCTTAATGCATTTAGAGTGGAAAAAGTTTAAGGAATAGGCTCATGGATTGCGAAAATGTTTTTTATCAGTGGGACCCGTTTAGCAAACCAAGAGACCTCTGAAACCTTTCATGAGCATTTTCGGGCATCAAACAACATTTTTTGGGGGTAAATTTTTTTGGCCCTCACGCTGCACTATTTCATATCATTCTACACACATAAATCTTTTCAACGATGTAAGAATCACATCAATCAGATTCTACATAAAAATTTTATGCCACGAAGAAGATGACCCTCCTATTTTCACACCTATATTTCAGAGGATGTTGTGTCAGCCCCTATTATTCATGGAAAAGGGGCTAGCCCTGTGTTTATAATGTAAAAGACTTTAGAATATTCTATATTGAAACTCTAGATAGGATTTGATGTAGTCAAAATTAACCACTAGTAGGCTATCATGTTATATTATAACTGGTCCACTAGGAGGAAGAGGCATTCCATTCGTTCGAGAGGATTTTGTTCCATAGCTGAGCAAAGATAGCCAAGATGGATAGGAGGTAGAGCATGCATGGTGTATTTGTGCCTTGTAGTATCCCACGTGCCACAAGCCTTACTTCTTTGTACCCACATCCATATTTCTAGATAGAGGAAGAAAGTGAAGTGACCTCACCTTCGAGCTGGGTTTCCTCCCGAAAGGGTTTCCCAAAGCATATTTTGTGTCATATGTGTGATTATTTTTTCGTTCTCTATTTTCGTGCATGATATCAATTTCCATGCATGCATATATTACAATTAAATATACAAGGCTTAAAGTTTAATAATAGTGTAGAATCTCATATATTTTTAATATAATATTATAAGATTTGTTGTGATGAATTGTCAAATTTAGGAATGAGGTGAAGATCATTATTTTCTTATTATTTACAATACAATAATTAAAACTACATTACTTATTAGTTAATAACATATGATCAAAGCTTCTTGCATCTAACAATTTATTTGCTATTTTGCTAATTTTGGTTCGTAAGAAAATAAAGAAATTTTTAC